>CAUYSK010021354.1:0-62407 GCA_963575035.1 Avahi laniger
CCCCCCACCACCAACACCAACAACAACACCTCTACTAAGTCCAACAACAACTCCAACTACATCAACACCAACAACACCAACAACACCATCACCACCACCAACACCAACACCACCAACACCACCATCACCACCATCACCACCACCATCACCACCATCACCACCACCATTAACATCACCACCACCGTCACCATCACCACCACCGTCACCATCACCACCATCACCACCACCACCACCACCATCACCACCACCACCACCATCACCACCACCACCACCATCACCACCACCACCAGCACCATCACCACCACCACCACCATCACCACCACCAACACCACCATCACCACCACCGTCAACATCACCACCACCGTCACCATCATCACCACCACCACCACCACCACCATCACCACCACAACCATCACCACCACCACCACCATCACCACCACCACCATCACCACCACCATCCCCACCACCATCCCCACCACCATGATCACCAGCATCACCATAGTCACTTCCATCACCATCATCACTGTCATCATTTTTCAATCTCATCATCATCATTACCTATGATACTCTTCCTTGAGAAGCTACTGGATACCAGGCACTCTTCGTGGCTCTGTGAGGTAGATGTAATTATTTCTCCTTGTGCAGATGAGAATGTGAGGCTGAGAGAGTGTCAGGAACCTCACCCAAGATCACATGGCTACTATGTAAGAGCTGAGATCTGAACCCAAGGGTTTTGAGTCTGCACTTCTCCTACTAAACATGTCCCGGGACTGGCTCTGAGACTGAAGTGCATTATATTAGGGAATATAAACTGTAGAGGTACCCAGCTAAGGGTCCTGATGTGTGTGGCAGGCTTCCTCTGCAATGATTAAAATTCAGTTTCTTCAGGTTCCTCAAAGAGAAACTGAGGCAAAGAGTTCCAGTCACCTGACTTGTAGGTGAAGTTTACCAGGTCCCTTCTCTCTGGGTGTCAGTGCCCTGTCTGTGTGATGAGGAGGGTGGGGTAGATAAGTCTTCCCTCGTTTCGGTTGGTCTGAACTTTATAATCATATTTGGAAAGGCCACAGCATGGCCGTTTTGGGGAGTGGGTGGGTGGCAGAGGCTACCTGGAAACTTTCGTCTCAACGGCTGGGAGTGGCCTGCCTAGCCTGGGTCTGGTGGCCATGGTTTGTTTCTGCCAGCTCTAAGGTCCTGGAGCTTAGTGACTCAGTAAGAGCAGCTCTCTTCTCTCGCATGTTTGGGGCACCCCCCAGAGACGTTACAAGGTGGGAGTGAGTTGCTTCTGCCTTGGAGCTGACCTCTGTGCACCGCACCCCAGCCCCATGCCCCTGCACGCAGGGCCTGTGCACGCAGTCGCATCTTCTGATCTGTTCACCCTGGGTCCCTTCAACAAGTCCCTTCTCCCCCCTTCCTTTCTCTGTCCCTCCCTCCAACTTCCTGCAAAAGATCTGAGGTGGCTCTGTTGGCCTTAGTATGGTTTTAGGGCCCTCCACCGCCTGACATCCCCGCCCCCTCCCATTTCTGGCCTCCCCTCCCCCACTCTGTCTCCAGGAAGGCTTACTTTTTTTGGTGTATGTGTATGGTTGCTCTCGTTTAAAAAAAAATTGTGGTAAAATATACATAACGTAAAATTTACTCTCCTTACCAAGTTTAAATGTGCAGTTCGGTAGCGTTAAGTACATTTACACTGTTGCACAACCGATCTCCAGACCTCTTTTCATCTTGCAAAGCTGAAACTCTATACCCGTTAAACAACAACGCCCCTTCCACTTCCCCCACCAGGTCCCTGGCAACTACCACTCTACTTTCTGTCTCTGTGAATCTGACTACTCTCAGAGCCTCACAGAATTGGATCCTACAGCATTTGTCTTTTTGTGACCAGTTATTTCACTTAGCATAATGTCCTGGGGAAGGTTCACTTTTGCTCTAGGCCAGGCCTGCCCTTTCTCACTTCTCTGCCCTTGCTGGGGTGATTTCCTCTGCCAAACTTCCCAGCTCTCCTGATGCGACCCTGCGCATTGGCAGACTGGCTAACAGCCTCCTCCCAGGCAGGAACAACCTTCCCCCCTCATTTTGCTCTGTACTCTTCTGTCTCAAGTGATCGCTTGCCCACATTTGAAAGAACGGCCCTTCAGGGATCATGTCTGTGTGTCCAGGACAGAGCTGGCCAAGGAATAGCTGCCTGGGGGGTGGTTTAAAGCAATATGGGATGAGTCAATGAATGAATGAGTGAACGGAAGGATAAATGGATTGATGAACAAACCTGACCTAGCTTCTGCTTGTGCAGAAAGGAATAAGAAATATTAGGTCATTAAATATGAAATGTCCATTTTCAAATCAAAGGTTTAGTTTATTACATCTCAGACAAGAAGCAGTACAATTAATCAAAGTATGTGTCTGAACTATGGACACAGTTTTGCCATCTTAACGGTAGCTTGCCTATGCCAGCAGCAAAGAAGCCTGGAGAGCAAGTGGCAATGAGATCGTGAAAGGTGTTTTCCACAGTGTGTTGAGAATTGAATATTTTTCCTGCAAGAAGTGGTCCAAAGCCTGGAAGAAGTGATAGTCAGTTGGTGCAAGGTCTGTTGAATACGGTGGATGACAGAGAGTTTCCAAGTCCAGCCTCCGTAGTTGGAGCAGCGTTGTTTGTGCGACATGTGGTCAAGCGTTGTCTTGCAAGAGGATTGGCCTGTCTCTATTTACCAATCTTGGCTGCTTAATCACAAGCATCCTCATCATTTCATCCAACCTGGTTGCAGCAGACATCAGCTGTAATGGATTAACCAGGTTTCATGAAGCTGTAGTGGATAATACCAGCGCTGGACCACCAAACAGACACTGTTAGCTTTTTTTGATGAATATTCTGTTTTGGACTGTGTTTTGGCACTTCATCTTATCCAACCATTTTGCCTAATGCTTGCAATTGTCAAAAAGGGTCCATTTTTCATCACACATCACAATACGGTATAGAAATGGTTTGCCTTTACGTCACGACATCAAAGAAAGGCAAACTTTGAGATGATTTCTCTTCTGATATTCATTTAATTCATGATGAACCCATCTATCCAGCTTCATTACCTTGCCGATTTCTTCCAAATCATCCAATATTGTTGGAATAGTAACATCAAACCTTGCTGCTAATTCACATGTAGGCTGAGATGGATTCGCCTCCACTACAGCTTTCAGTTCATCATCATCCACCTTGGTCTCAGGTCGCCCACGTGGCTCATTTTCAAGATTACAGTTGTCAGAATGGAACTTCTCAAACCATCGATGTACTGTGCGTTCATTAGCCACATCCTTCCCAAACATTTCATTGATATTTTGAGCTGTCTGCGCTGCATTGGTTCCATGATGGAACTCATAGTCAAAAATGACCTGACTTTTTGACTTATCCATGGTTTCACAAAAATTGCTCTAAAAAAAATTGAAAGATAATCATAAGCCAAACCATGCATTTGAAAGAATGAGGATGTACCTTCACAATAAAAATAAAACAAGAAGTGTCAAAGTGAAATGTCAGAGATATCAACTGTCAAACTTAGTACTTAAGGAAATCAGACAGTCCATACTTAATAATTTTGGCTATTTCATGTGGATTCCATATGTGAGAGGCAAAGACCGTTTCAAGCTTCTGAGTCAAACTCGGACTCGGAGATATAGCCTGATGTCTCAGTGGGCCAGCTGGTGCCCGGGGGGAGGAGAGCAGTGTGGTGAGCAGCAGGGCAGGAGGGAGGGGCTCCTGATGCTCAGGCTTCTCTGGGCCTGGCCTGAGTTCTGTGGAGAGAGTCTGGAAACCTCAGTGGGCTTTAGCAAGGCAGGGCTGGGTGGTGCTCGCATTTCACAGACGGAGAAAACGAGCCCAGGGCGCATAGCAGGACCAGATCCTCACTCTTTTCCCAGGGTTCTACTCATAGCTGCCTCCCTGATTCAGCTTCCTTCCTGCTGTTTTCAAAAGATTTAAACTCCAGGTGAAGCTGTCCCTGGTGGGAGGCCTGGCTCCCCAGAGGAGCTGAGAAGGGAAGGGGGTGTGGGGTGTGGGCAGGTGGTGGGAGGCGAGGTGGGAGGGCGCAGTCTTGGCAGGCTGACTTCTGAGCCACCTTCGCAGCCCCAGCCTGAAAAACCTGAATGGGTGAATGGGGCCCTTGAGTCTTCTTTCTTCCCCAGAAGAATGGCCGCTCAGAGGCTGCTGGCTTTGTCTGCAGGAGCCCGGGCTGTAATTAGCCCACCCCAGAGGGCCCCTTCCTGCTTCTCACAACGGCTCCTTTCAGCCTCCCCAGCTGACACCCCCCATGGCTCCGAGGGCTCTTGTCCCCATCCTCAAGGACCCACCGCCAACTCCCTCCCCACCCCTACCCCACTCCCCACTGCTGCTTAGAGTTGAATCTTCCCGGCAAGCAGGGACATCTGTGAGGCCTGGGTCCTGCCAGGGACCTGGGGCTGGGACTCTTACCCTTCCACAGGTGAAGAAACAGAGGCTCAGAGAGATCAGGTAGGTGGTTAAGGGATGGACCTCAGGCCTCCTGCCTTCCGGGCCAGTGTGACAGTGTGGCGGTCACTGCTTCACATGGGGCCTTGCCCAGAGCCCCTCAGCAGCCTGCCTCCCCTGAAGGGAACCGTCCCAGGCCCACCGCCCACGCATTTCAGCCACAGTGCCTGGGGCTCGCAGGACTAGGGATCGCAGACTCAGACCAGCAGCCAGTCTCTCCCCACCGTACAGATGGCAAAATCAAGGAGGGGACCACAGAGATGAAGGGAAAAGTCCCCCTTCGCCTGCTCAAGGTTCACTGGAAAGCCCTGGTGAGAGGCAGACTGGCAGGAGAAGAGGCAGAGGAATTTATTAGCGTGCACACGGGCGCCTTCAGAATGAAGGCCCAGAGGGACAGGGGAAATCGCCCACTTCCATGCTTAGGTCCGAACGCTGTGGACAGCCGCGCAGAAAGATGACTGGACACAAGGGTCTGATCTAGTGCTACCAGGCTGAGTGGGAACACCCAGCCAGGCCTGTCAGCCCAGGAGCTAGGGCTGTGCCGGTGACCCCTGGGCTTGCCCCAGCAGCACCCCCTGCCAGCCTTGCCTTGGAGGGGCTAAAGTTCCTGCCTGGCAGGAGGCAGAGGGGAACCTCGCTGGCCACGTCAGCAGCACTGACCTTTGCCTTTGTGTGCCCAGTCGCCCGGCTGCCCCATCAGGCTCCGAGGGCACAAACCCCTGAGACAGTGTCCAGGCGGCTCGGGGCCCTGCTGCCTCTGCGGGTTCTGAGACCAACACCAATCCTGCAGCACCAGGGACAGACAGAACAGGTAAGTGGGGCCAAGAGGCAGGAGCTGGTGGGGGCAGCACTGAGTCAGCCCAGGATGGGGCCCAAGATCAGAGATTTAGGCAGGGCAGGACTAGCCTGGAAAAGGTACCACCTAAAACATTTAGAAGGAGAGATACAAACTTTACAGCCAGGCAGGGGTGGTGGTGTTGGTGGGGCATGGAGCAAAACAAAGAGCAGGAGAGAGAAACAAAAAGAAAGACAGTCCAGGAGTGGTGGCTCACGCCTGTAATCCTAGCATTCTGGGAGGCTTGAAGTCAAGAGTTCGAGACCAGCCTGAGCAAGAGCGAGACCCCGTCTCTACTACAAATAGAAAAATTAGCCGTGGGCAGTGGTGGGCACCTGTAGCCCCAGCTACTCGGGAGGCTGAGGCAGGAGGATCGCTTGAGCCCAGGAGTTCGAGGTTGCTGTGGGCTACAGTGACGCTACTGCACTCCAGCCTGGGCAACAGAGTAAGACCCTGTCTCAACAACAACAACAAAAAATCCAAATAGGAAAAGACAGAGAGTTATAGAGAGACACACAGAGTTAGACTGAGAAAGAATGAAGCAGAGAGTTAGAAGGAGAGACAGAAAGAGAGGAGACAGACTGAGTCAGACAGAGAGAGGGTGAGACAGACTGCTAATAACAGGAGTGGACAGAGACCGATGGACAGGGACAGAAAGAGAAAAAGAAGCTGAACAGGAGATGGTGACAGACAGACCCACAGTGGGCCCCAGCGGGCAGGGGTTCTGCTGTGCTCTCATCGGGCGGAACGCTGAGAGAGATGTCCCAGTCCTGCCATTTGGCTTAATCGGCTCTGGGGGCCTTCCCTCGACCCCAGAGAGGGTCTTCCAGCCACAGAATGGAAAAGAGTGCAAGCTCCAGGAAGGAAGGTGTCCGGGGAAAGAGTGGTGAGCTGGGTATGTAGAGTGGGGGGAATCTCTGGCAAATCTTCCCCTAGCTCAGTCACTGACCCTGGCACATCGTGTGGCCTCTTTGGATGTAAGTTTCCTTTGGATGTGGTGGGGCAGGGGTCTCTGAGGTCTCCTTCAGCCTTACGATCTGGCCTTAGCTCAGGCTCTGTCTTTGTAGCTAACTTACTTCTCTATCCTACTTAACTCGTGACCTCAACCTTGCAGTCCAATGTGGCTGCTCGAGATCCAGCCATCACAGCTGCATCATTGCCAGAAGGAGGAAGGGGTAAAGAAAATATCTCTCTTTCGCCAACACATCCTTGGAGTTATGCTCAACACGACTTTTTCCATCTCACTGGCCAATACTTAGTCTGAGGGCTGCATCTAGCTTCAGGGGAGGCTGGGGAATGTGCAATCCTGGGCCGGGGACAGAATCCATTTCACACAGCTCAGAATCCATTTCACAGCTCCTTCTCACAGCAGGCATATTAAAAAAAAATTACACGTGCAATGTAAGTTTTTAAATATACATTTCAAACAAGTGAAAACCCTCCTTCATTTTTCTAAACTCATCCCTCCCCTAAGTGTGACCACTGTGAACAGTTTGCTGTGTGTCTGCCAGATTCACTTTTTATACACACACACACACACACACACACACACACATACACACACACACACGTCTGCCTAGTTAAAGAAGCTTCAGATGGATCACGATTTCTGTATTGTTCAGCAATTTGCTTTCTCGGTTGCTGTTGCTTGGCGATATGTCTTAGAGGTTCCACCGTGTCAGTCCACAGGGAGGTACCTCATTCTTTTTAACAGCGAAATAGTACTTCGCATATAGACTTACCAAAGCTTATTGGCTGTTGGGCTTGTTGCCAATTTTTTGCCATGACAAGCAGCCCTGGGCATCTTCTCTGCATGTACATGCAGGCATTCCTTGAGGATGAGTTCTTAGAAATGAGTCGAAGGTTCATTCTCTGTTTGTGTGGATTTAACCCTTTCTGCCCAAAAGTCCTTCTCCATGGCCGGAGGACGGCCAGATCGGAGCTGGCTGACCACTTCCCCGTCTCTGCTTGGGCGGTGCTCCCCCTCCCTTCCTTTTCCCTGCCCGGCAGGCTCAGCCCTAGCCCTCCCTCCTGTGGCCTTCACCGTCACCGAAAGCCAATCTCACATCTGAAAACCTGTGCTCCTGGGCCACCCCACCCTTTTATTGAATGCACCCCCTTTTTCTTTCAAGGAACAAGAAGATACCTGTCCAGCTCTCTTCTCCTGAGGATTTAGGGGCCCCCTTCTTGTCCTCACCCTCAGCCCTCCGCCGCCCTCCCTGCCTGCCAGGAGCACCAGGTTTGAGCACCTTCTAGGGAACATGGTGAGCTGGTGCTCAGGTGTTGGAGGACCAGGCCCCATGTCCTGTAGTCTTGGGGGTTGTAGGAATGAGCTTGGGGTGAAGAGCAGAACCACAGAGTCGCAGCCTCTCTATGAGGGGTGGGCGAGAAAGCTCCCCCTGGAAGGGCTCGCACCTGGAGTTCCAGCCCCCAAGCCCCCTGAAGGTGTGAGAAACCCCCTGCACGGCCAGGACCCCGGCCCATCTGGGCAGTGGCAAGATGCTGATCCGGTTATTAAACGCTGAGCTGGTGGTTCCCCTCCGGCAGAGTGCAATTCATCAGGCAATTGCCGTCTGGGAGTGACGGATGGTGACAAATGAGGGTACATGGGGGTTCCTGAGCCCATCCACGGCCACAGCCGGGGAAACTCAGCCATCAAAGTCCTGCGCAGGCTTCTCCACCGAGGTGACTGGGAGGGCCAGGGAGATCAAGTTTCGGGCAAATGGTTTGCGGGGAGAGACTGCAGACAAGCCGCTCTGTGTGCTGTGTGGGGCCCCAGCTCCTGCTCTGGGCCTGAGCTGGGGAGATGGGGGTGGGGTGGGGTTCTCTGATCCTGGAATCACAGGCAGGGTTGGGGGGCAGGAGGAGGGGCAGGGCCAGACTAGGGAAGGAGGGAGCTGCCTTCTGGCAGGAGGAGATGAAACACCTTTTAAAGCAGGTGGGGGACACTGCTGAGACCACACAGGCAGCCAGCCCTCCAGGATCCCGGCCTAGCTAGTGCTGGGGCTCAGAGGAGGCGGCCCCAGTTTTGGGGAGCACCCTGCCTGCCTGGAGTGATCAGTAAAGGAAATGGAAGAGACACAGAAGGTAGAGGTCAGGAGAGTGTGGGGAGGTGGGGCTGGAGCCATGTCCGGGGGCAGTGGGGTTGGAACAGGGCGGAAGCAGGGGGAAGGCATGTAGGGTGGGGGTGGACGACAGAGCATGAACCAAGGCTTGGAGACAAGGAGAGGGCGGGAATGGTGGGGTCGAGCAATTCTGATGGATAAGGTTGGAGACCTGGGGATGGCTGCCCTCGGGGGACTCTGGGGGGCGAGTGGGAGCTCAAAAGGGCAGGGAGAGGTCAGAAGAGTCATGTCTGGGCTGGGTCTGACTGCCCGTGGGCAACTCGTTGATGGAGAACCTCATCCTGGCGTCACCAGGGGAACAAAGAGAGAGAACTCAGGGGATCTGCCCAGCAGTCAGTGTCCTGAGTGAGGAAGGAGGGCAGCACAAAGCCTACATCTCAAGGCTAGACCATAGTGGCACCACCCCAGGGAGGACATGCTGGGAAAAGAGAATTCAGGGCTCTTATAGCTAGGAACCTTTGTGGCCTTTTGGCAAGTCCTCCTCTTAAGGCAGGAAGCCCTCTGTAGGATCTCGATGGCAATAGCCTCTTCTTGATTGCCTCCCTTGATGGGGGGCTCACTCCTCTGTTAGAGTAAGAAGTCTCCCTTATCCTGAGCTGAAATCTGCCTTCCCTCCTCCAAGTCTGTTCTAGCCTTGCCCGCTGGGAGGGGAAGAACACACGGATCCCCTGGAACAGCCAGCTACTCTCCTCCTCACCAGCGTCCTCCCTCATTCCAGAGCAGCCTGGCCCAATCCTTCATGTTATGATAATGCCGTTGGTGAAAAGGGCATGAGAATTCCAGTGGCACGACCATAGCTCACTGCAGCCTTGAACTCCTGGGCTCAAGCGATCCTCCTGCCTCAGCCTCCCGAGTAGCTGGGACTACAGCTGTACTGTACCATACCTGGCTTTCAGACCTCTTTTGTCTCCCCATTCCCACTCCCCTGGGCCCTCACGTTTGGGAAAAAAGGGCCAAATATCCTTGCCTTGGAGGTGTGTGCCCCTTCCATATAGTATTGGGGCAGTGGAGCCCAGAGAGGGCAATGCTGACTGCATAGACACCAGCTCCTGGGGTGGGGTTTCAGGCCCCATGGGGACCGTGGAAAGAACGCTCCAGGAGTGGGTGAAGAGAATTCCAGGAAGGGTGCATCAGATGTGCTCTGACCCTCCCACGTGGAAGGGGAGGGGGGAGGTAGAGCGGCGGGAGGAAGAGAGCCACCTACACTCTTCCCCTCGCGAGACTAGCAGCCAATCAGACTGCAGCCCAGCCCACTGCACCTCGTCGGGCTTGGTCTGGGGCCAGAGGTAAGCCCCTCTGTGTGAGAGGGACAGTTTGGGGTGTGTGTGAGTGTGTGTGTGTGTGTGTGTGTGTGTGTGTGTGTGCTGTGAAGCTGAGGACAGACCCTGAGCTCGCTGGTCTGCATGGGATTGACTCTGCCTTGGCCATTTCCCCATGGGCTCTCGGGGGGCCGGGCTGCGCAGGCAGGCACACTGGCCATCCCCCCACTCCTGGACGGAAGCGCCCCCTTGGGTGTTCTCTGCTGTGCTGTGGGAATGAGTGTTGCAGGGGCTGTGTGCTGTAGAGATTCTGGGTGTGCTGCTGGCTCAGAGCCAAGGGGGAGAAGGGAGGGGTGGACAGTGACATGGGTCCCTGGGCTTTCTGTGCCACTTACAGGCTTTGGCATGTGGGCGTCCTGCTCCAGCCTGCACTAGATTCACCAGAGTCTGAGGGTGCTGAGGTGTCGCAGTACCTCTGACGTGTTACTGAAGTTCTGGGGACTTTGGGGGCAACACTGAGACTCATGGGGTTCTTGTGACATAACTGAAATTCTGGAAATATCGCTGAGGTGCTGGCGGTGCTCTGAGAGATCTGGGGGTCCTTGGGGTGTTTCTGGGGTGCTGGCCCTCCCCATTCCTTCTGTCCTGCTGTCAGCTCCCTCTAAGCGTAGCACTTTGCCCTTTGAGGATGTCGATGACCACGGGCTGCCAAAGGCACGCACGTGGGCCTGTTCCTGGACGCAGAAATTCCTCAGGTGTAATCAACTGGAACAAAAACACCGGGAGGAAGGAAGCCCTGTCCCAAGCCTTCCTAGGCCAGCTCCAGCCTGAGGGACAGGGCAGCTCTGTGCCAGGCCCAGATGGCAGATGGCCTCCATTGGGTCAGATTTCTAGAAGCTTTTTAGGACCCCTTCCCACAGTGAGCAGGGCTTGGCCAAGCCCCATCTGTGCCCAGCTGGGAGTCCTGCTGGCCTGGGCTGCTCCTGGAACATTGGCATCAGCCTCGTCTGAGTGTGCCACTTGGGCACCAGCAGATCACCGCGAGACAGCCCTGCCCTGACCCCACCATGCTCTCTCCTCGCCTCTCACACTTTCCTTCTCAGCCCTGCTAAGACGCTTATACTTCATTCTGGCTACCATCCCCTGTCTTCCCTGGGCCCCCTCCTCCGGGAAGCCTGCAAGCCTGCCCAAGCCATCTCCTCACCTGCCGCCCCCCGCTTCTGCAGTTCTGTCTCTCAAATACCACTCTCCTCTCCTGATGGTGGGGGCTGGCCTCCTCCGGGTGTGAGTGTCCCTGTAAGGCCAGCTCCAGAGGGCAGGCCCTGGACTCTGCCACCCAGGTCTTTGGGGAAATACTTCTCCTTGCCGGCCTGCAGCCTGGCCGGTGGCACCCTTCCCCACAGGCCATCCTCCCCTTCCCGTTGTGCAGACGGGAGCCCCAAGCCCAGGAGGTACTTGAGCTCCAAGAAGTGGGGTCAGCCTGTAGCTGGAGCCCTGCGGCGCCCAGGATCCGCAGATCTTCAACCCAGCCTGCCCTCGCCCCCAGGGGTGGGCGGGAGAGTTGGGAGCCGGGAGGGTGGGTGAGTAGAAGGCAGTGGGAGCGCCTAGGAAGTCACGGCCAGCTCTCTGTGGCTCTGACCTTGTTACAGCCAGTGCCTGGTGTGCTGGCTCCACATTCTTGGGCCGTGATGTCACTGAGGGCAGGGAGTGGGGGCCGTGGGGGGAGAGCCCACAGTTGAAGAATCTCCAGGCTGGAGAGAGGTGGGGTGAGACCCAGAGAGGGGAAGAGACTCACTCCGGGCCACACTCCAGCCAGGGGCTCAAACCCAGCTAGGCTGCCTCCCCAACCCGTCCCCACTGCCGCGTGGAAACCCGGCCCGCACCGTCTGGACCCGCTCCCTGGCCAAGGCTGCCCTCTGCCTGCTGTGCCCACACTGGGGGAGAGGGACAGAGCTCTCCTTGCCTCTGCTTAGGGCCTCCCTGAAGGTGGCCTCTGCATCCCCCCAGAGAGGAGGGAGGGTGTTGTCGACCCTGGGCCATCCCTGGGGGATGGGGGATCTGCTAGAAGTCCCTTGGGGGCAGGGCGGGGTATGGTCCAGGGAGGTGCTGTGGGGGGGCTCTGTGCCTGGGCCTGGCTGGGTCCCCTTGTGCTGGCCTGGGCAGCCGGACGCCTTTCCTCAGTGGCTCGTGGAGCACGCCCTCCCTCCCTGCAGGTATAAGCCAAATAGCCCTGCTCGGTGAGGCCTCCCTGACACCATGTCTAACACAGACCCTCCTGTCTGGCTTCTCGTCCCCCACGTCGTCTCCCCTCTCACCACTCCAGACGCGTTTGTCTCCCCGTGACTCCGCTGCATGTTAAGTCCCACGCGGTGCGGGGCCTGTTTCTGCCGTGCCATCCGTGTGCAGCACGGTGCCTCGGTTGCCTGGCACGCAACCAGCACGCAAGAAACGTTTGCTGAATGAATGAACAAACACCACGGCCTGAGGGGGGCAGAGTTAAGCTCCTTCCAAGCAAGCACATGGTTTCTGATAGGCAGAGAGGCCTGCCAGGGACAT
Source organism: Avahi laniger (assembly GCA_963575035.1). NCBI lineage: Eukaryota > Metazoa > Chordata > Mammalia > Primates > Indriidae > Avahi > Avahi laniger. The sequence continues at coordinate 12,265 of CAUYSK010021354.1, forward strand.
CCCTGCTTTGTGGAGGGAGTGAGCTCCCTGTCTGGAATAGGACTGCGACCACTGGCGGCCTCACGAGGAGATTTGAAATCAGATAGGAGTTGGTTGCTCCCGCAGGTAAAGGTCTGGGTGGGCCCCCAAGCAGTGAAGGGTTCTGGTGTTGGAGCGGGGCGCTCTGGAAGCCCAGCGGGTGAACCCCAGGGCACACAGCAGCCTGTGTGGGACAGGGACATGCCCACAGATGAATGACGGTCGCCAGAACAAGCAATGGCTTTGCCAGACTCAATTTCCAGAGCCCCTCTGACCCCAGGGCCAGGCGCTGCGCGTCAGGGGATGGAGTGGATAGGGGAGGAAGGGCCAGCGTTCTGCCCCCGGAGCTCACACCCAGGCCTGGGGGGCGAGGTTCACCCCAATCCCAGGGATCAGAGGGACCAGTGTGGGCTCCTGCCTTGCATCACGTAAAGTTCAGGTTCAGCTCTGAGTCAGCAGACACCGGTATCTCTGTGGGCCGGGGAAGGGGAGCCAGAGCCCTCTTCCTGGAAGAGGGGCATTTGGGAAGGAGGGGAGGGACCAAGGCTGATTGAGCACTCAGGCCCTAATCCTGCCCCGAGGGCTAGGCAGTGTAGACAGAGTGTGGAGTTCTAGCCCTGTCTACTCCTTGGGTTGTTCCCTCCACGGGGCACACACTTCCCCCACTCCCACGCCACCCCTGCTGCTCCCTCTGCTCAGCCGACACTTCCCTGCTGCAGACGTCCACCGAAAGGTTATTTTCTCAGGAATCCCCTAGCTCAACCAGCTCTGTCCCCATGCGGTTCCCATGGTAGCGCCAGGTCACCCAGTGCCTTCCCTTTGTAACCCTCAGGCTACTGAGGCTACTTACATATTTTTCTCTGTCTGCCCCCGACACTGGAATCTCTCACATCCCAGGGCCCAGAACAGTGCTGGCACATAGTAGGTGTTCAGTTAATTTATGTTAAAAGAACAAGTGAATGAATGTCTTTTCAAAAAAGCTGTTCAATGAAATGCCTTAGCTGGGCAGGGCCACGACCCAAGCCCCTTGTGGAGTCAGAAGGATAGGGAAGCTCAAAGTTTCAGGGAGCCTGAGCCTGCCCCAGGGCTCCTGGCCTGAGAACTTCTCTCTGCCCTCTTCTGCACCTTGCCCCTCCCTTGGGGCTGGGCCCAGGGAGAGGGGAGGGAGTGGGCCAGGGGTCGGGCTCCTTAGGGAAGGGAGGATGAGGAGGAGCCCTCTCCTCCCCTCCCCCACAGGCCAGCAGGGGGAGGAGGCAGGCGGGGCTCTTCTAGCTCGCCCCTGGGTCTGGTTGTGTTTAAAGAACATCCGCCCCATGGGGGCGAGTTATCTCCTTGTGAAATCAAGTCACAGGGACAAAAAGGGTTTACAAGTGAGACACATGTGGCCTCCTTGCGGAAACCCCAGGAGAGGGAACGGACAGACTCCCTGTGCCTGCCTCCACCCCCTGTGCCTGCCTCCACCCCCGGCCCAGCCGCAGTGGTCCGTCTTCTCGGGTCGCTGCCATGCTGGACTCACACGTGGGCCGCTGCAGATGTGGCGGCGAAGGCGTGGGAGCGCCGGGCAGGCGCTGAAGCAGGTATGTGAGTGAAGTCAGGTGCCGGCCCCTCCTGGCCACACCCCTCCAGGGCTCCGCTGCCAATGGAGCTGGGGCCTCCTCCCCCAGGAGGGGGGATTTGTCAAGGATTATGGTGTGTTCCCATCACTGAGGCCCAAAGGGGCCCGAGAGAGGTAGGCTGAGGCTGGGGGAGGGGCTCAAGGGAGCCTGAGCAAAGTGGGGGCTTGGGCAGGACCCCAGAGAGCGGGAGGGGCAGGGAGCCCAGCCGGGAGGCCCAGTAGGCCATGTGGAGCTGCCCGTGGCCCGCCCACCCTTTCATCTCTGCAGCTCCTTCCTCCCGGGTCCTCCCTCCTGGTGTGCCTGTGGGTCCATCTAGGTGGGCTTGGGGAGGGGAAAGGAAGCGGGGGTCTCTGAGGACAGCTCGAACTGGGCAAACCTTCTTTGAAAACGGTCCTTTGAACAAAGGCCTGCTGGTGGCGGTCGGTCAGAGAGAAGCTCCAGCAAGACCCCAGGACCCCGAGGCAGAGGATAACTACCCCTGCAGGACCAGGCGAGATTGGGCAGGACGGGACAGGAGGGGACACAAGAGGCCCTTCCCCTCCTCCTGTGCCAGCCTGCCCAGGACCACAATCCCAGACGGGCTTTCCCCAGGGAGCTAAAGGCAGGAAAGTAACCTTTAGGATTAAAGAGAAATGTTTCTTTGTTTGGTTTTTCTTTCTTTTTTTCTCTCTTAAGCCTCTTTTCATATCTGTAGTAGCTTTTTTTCTCTCATCTGGGGGTCAAAGGAGAAGGACCAAGAATGTCCTCCCCAGCCACAGGGAACCAGAGCTCCTTGGGGGCGGCAGATGACTACTCCTGGTACATCGATGAGGCCCCGGGGGCCGAGGAGCTGCAGCCAGAGGGGTGAGTGTGGAGGCCCTGCTCTGTCGGCCACCAGAGCTGGGTGTAGCAGGGGTTACCAATGGGGGAGGGAGATCCTGGGCAGGGCTGCTGAGACTGGCTCTGCCACTCATTTGCTGTGTGACCCTGGGCAAGCCACAGCCTCTCTGGGCTTCAGTCCCCACCTCTGTTCCATGAGAACAACACCCCTTGCCCTTCTGTTAAGGTGCTTGAGGAGGGGACATGGGCCAGGCTGGTCACCTACAAAACACCTGTGTGGTGTGTCGAAGATACAGATTCCTGGACCTTATCCTTGCAGATTTGGGGGCGGCAGGTCTGGGGTGTCTCCCTGGGTGATCTTGGCCACAGCCAGGATGGGGAAGGCCAGGGGAGTTGGGGGAAGGGGACCTGCTTTCGAAGGGCAAGGGCGGCTGGTCTCCGTGGTGACCATTTGGGGCGTGGGGTTCTCTGGGCGGCCTGGGGATGTGCGGGAGGGCAGCGAACTGGAGGAAGGAGGCCTGGGGAGAAGGCCCTGAGCAAACGTGCGCCTCGTTGTCTTTGGACGGTCTCAGAGTCTCCGGGAGGACGAGGAGGGCCTGTTCTCTAGCAAGTGTGCTCAGGCCAGCCCAGGGGAGGGTGGGGACCTGAGGACCAGCCACACCTGCTTCACCCAGGCCCTTCCTACCTTTGTTTAGTTTGGGCACGCTGGCAGGGCGCCGGGCCTTTCTGTGCCCCCGACCTGCTGCCAAGACACTTTGCCTATGTGGGACCCAGAGCTCAGTTCTCCCCCGTCGTTCCTGGCCCAGGCCCCATCCCCTGCCTCCCTGCTCTGTCTGATGTTTGGGGAACTGGAAAGGTGAGGCTGGGGGGTTGCCGAGCCAGATGTGTGCACATCTGTTCTCCATCAAAACCCGAAACTGGAGAAGGAAAAATTCTTGCGTGCCTCCCCAGGGGCTGGGGCTGCAGCCTGGCTGGGCTTGGGTCACCCAGCAGGGATGGAGGCCCCACCCAGGCCTGCGGGAAGGAGCTGTTGTTTGGAGGACTCAGGATTCCGACCGGTGGAAAACAGCCTGCTGTCGGCAAGGGTGTGCTCCCCACTCAGCTCCGGCTGACCTTGAGAGCCCATGGGCTCCTGGGTGCCCTCTGTGTAGGTATGGGCTGGGAGGGAGCAGAGGGGGAGGGGCCAGGAACCCCATGAGGATGAAGACCAAACCTGGGCTAAGGGTGGAATCTGAAGCTGTGACCTTGGGAGCCTCAGAGCCTGGACTCTGGCTGGGGGCCAGGTGCCTGCAGCCAGCTCCGTAGCTGGGATGTTTAGATACGGTCTCAGAATGAAGTTGCGTGCGTTGCAGGGACTTGGTGATGGCGAGTTCTGTCCCTCATGTAGGTGGCATCTGGAATCTGCAGCTCCCCCCTCCCACTGTAGGGCATGGCACCCGTGAGGATGAAGAGATTCGTTTGAATCTACCTACTTAGCCAAACCCAGGCGTGCTGCCTGCCATCCTCCTGGCCCCAAAGGTGGGAGTGGGAAGCTGGGAGCTCAGGGGAATCCCAGGGAGCTGAACTTGGGCTCCCCTCTCCCTCTGTGAGTCAGAGACCGAGGGACGTGGGCACCAAAGCTTTGAGGAGTCCGGAGCTCCCAGCTGCGCCCTGAGCACGCTCCGCACTGCCGGGCTGGAGTTGGGATGGGTGGTTCTGGCGACAGTGGCCAGGGTGGACTCAGCACAGAAATTTCCTCAAATCCAGACACTCAGTGGCCTCCCAGGGCCCCCCACGCCTGCTGAAGTCTGGTCTCCCCAAGCTCCGGGCTGCAGTGAGGCTGGGAGCCTTGCCGGGCCCCGCCTGCTGTCCACACTGCCTGGGTTCCTCCCGCTCTTCCCTGTCCAGGGCGCTGCCTGTCCCCTTTTCTGTCTAGAGATGCTCACATCAGATGCCACCTCCTCCTGCCTGAAGTTCCTCTCCCTTCTCTGAGTCCTTGAACACCTGCTCGCGCCTCTCCTGGGTTCGAGCCACCGTCCCCCATGTCGTGCTTTGTGTCTGTGCCATCCTCCCTGTCCCACGGCACAAAACACGGGTCCAACCAAACATTTGCTCCTGAAAGGGACACACTGAGCTGAGGGGTCAGATGGGGCCCTCAAGTGGTACAGAAAGGGCCAAGGGTTCCCCCAGACAGGGCCATGGAGGACATCTCCAGGGCTGGAGGTAGCCCCTAGTTTGGGGTGAGGCCCCAGAAAAATGGTCAAGCTGCTCCAGGGACAGTTTGCCGAGTCCCTGCCCCGGCCGGGCCCAGGGCTACAGGGCGGAGCAGGACAGTCATGTGAGATGCAGGCTGAGGGGGCTGGGCAGGCGCCCAAACCCTGCCGTACAGGCTGGGGTGAGAGGTCTCAGAGTAGGAAGTGGGGAGTATGAGGCCTGAGCCCAGACAATGGGGACCTGACCCCCGGTGTGGCAGCTGCTCTGCCTGTGGGCCCCGTCCTGCTCCGGGGAGGCCAGCTCTGCCCTGGCCATGGAGCGCCACGGAATGGACTCACTCTGCCCCTCACCCCAAGGACAAGCCCAAGTGACCCGTTTCTTTCCCACCGCTCACCGTCTGGGATTTCCTGAGAGAGTGCAAGCAGGGGGGTTGGGGATGGCCCAGCGAAGGGTCCCAGGCCTCGGAGCTCAGGGGAAGATGCGGCCGGCCGGCCGTGGGTCCTCGTTTCCACACAGCAGGAAGGTGCCCGGGCGGGTCCACTGAGCCTCCTGGACAGGCAGGGCCTGGCTGCAGTTCGGGGCTCTGTCTCAGACCTTGTCACCAGACCCCACTGGCCTTGATCACACTGCCACCCTCCCCCTGGCACTCCCAGGCCAAGCTGGACAAATCTGGAGGTCTGCTCCCCACTGGGGACCCAGTCCCGCTTGCTAGCCCAGGTCCAGGTCCGGCCCTGCGCTCAGAGCTCCTGCCCAACCTCCTTTCTCTGGCACATGACCCAGCAGGGGAAGCTGAGGCTTTCATTGTCCTCACTCACGTCCTCATCTCCACAATGGGCCTTCTGTGCTCAGCCAGGGAGAGAACAGCACCTCTTCCAGGCCATAGGGAGCCTCTGTGGAATTAGAAAAGGACCCCCATTTAGGTACATTCAGCTGCACAGGGCTTGGTGAGCAGCGTGGCCTGAATCTCGCACCATATTCATTCCCTTGGTGGATCATCCTTGTGCAGTGTGCAACCTGCCCAGCTGTACATGGAGGCTCTTAATGAGAGGGAAATAGGAAAAGAGGGGGACCAGGGAAGATCATTTCAGTCACAGACCAGTCTCAGATACCAATCGCTTGATTGCTTGACCCAGGTATATGCTCTACCACAGTTCTGAGAAGAAGGGGTCTATGAGGCCAGAGCAATCAGGTAGTCTTCCTGGAGGGGGAGCAGTGAAGTGGGTCCTGGAGGATAGGAAGCACCTAGGTGAGCAAAAATGGGCGTTCAGGCTGAGCTGGCCTACTCTGCTTCCCCTGGGAGCCTCCTGTCTCCTTCACCCTATAACCCCAGAGACTGGCACGGGGCTGGAACACTGGGGACGCAAGGGCCCCAGAATGACTCTGAGAAAGTGGAACTGGGCAGGCTTGGGTAGGAGGGATCAGAGGGTTGAGGGAGGTGTTAGGTGGAGCCTCAGTGCAGACGCCTTGGACCCCAGACCCAGCTGCTCACCCGGGGGGCCCTACCTAGGCCTGAGCTGGCCTCTTCTTACTCTGCAGGGCAGCACCCTCCTGCCACCCCAGTGTGCCGCCTGGCCTGCCCCACGCCTGCCTCGCCTCGCTGTCGGTGAGTCCAACCTGAGCCCGGCCCGGCTTGCGACCTGCTGCCGGCCTGGGTGGAGGGTCTTGTGTTTCCTGCTGGGCCTGGTGACAGGGGACCCCGGGAGCCCCTGGGAGGAGGAATCTGGGAGTTCTCCCAGCGTGGGGACCCAAACCAGGATGCAGGCCAAGTGCAGCCTCCCAGACATCGGTCACCTCTTGAGCATCCCCAAGATACCACACGAGTGTGCGCTGGGCAGGTGGGGGCTGTCCTGGGGTCTGAGTTCGAGCCCTCAGACTCAGACCCTCAGGGAAGGCGTGGACACCCAAGCCCTCTTCTGCGTTCTCCTCTCAGATCCTCGCGCTGCTGCTGCTGGCCTTGCTGGGGAGGCGCCGCCAGCTCCGGCCTGATTGTGGGCACGGCAGGCCGGGCCTGCCCAGGTTGGTGCCATGGCGGGGGAACCCCCACTCAGGGGGCCCCGCTGACAGGGCCACTCGGGTGATTCGTTAGGTACCTAAGAGCCAGGTCTGGCCTCAGGGACACCCCTACCTCTCTCGGCCTGGGGGCTTTCTCCACCCCCAACAGCTCCAGGTGTAGTTCAGGACCCCCAGAGGGCGGGGGAGGGATGCACTCGGGCCACCTGCTCCTGAGGTGCGGGACATGGGGAGAAAGGGTTCCAGCCCAGACCCCAGGGAAACAGCACAACAGGACCCAGCTCCAGGCTGCGACTTCTCGGGCAGCCCTCGGTGTCTGCACTGACCGTGACCACCTCAATGCCATGCTGACCCTCCTTTCCCTGAGGGTGTCATCTGACCCTGACGCTTAAAGGCAGATTTATGAGGACTAACCTCTAGTCTGTACGGCTGGAACCAAAGTCTGGGACAGGAATGACCCCGAGGAGATGGGACTGGGCAGGCCAGCAGGGTAGAGACCAAAGGGTTGGGGGAGGTGGCGAATGGAGCCCCCGGATAGAGAGCCTCACACCCCAGACCTGGGCTATGCGCTCAGGCAGGTCCTGTCATGCTGGTTTTGTGGGGAACCAGCCTGGGGTCTCTGGTTGGCTCAGGAAAGAGCTGGCCACGCCTGTGCGGGGTGCTTGGACGGAGCTCTCAGAGCATGAGCTCAAGCTGGAATGCAGAAGCAGAGGGTCTGAGTGGCCTGCCCCGAGCCCAGAGGGTGATGCCTGGGACAGCCGTGGCCGCTGTCTACCCTCTGCCCCGGTCCACACCCCGCCCAGGGCGGCGGCCGTTGCACAAGGATGTTGTGACTCGCTGAGCTCTCTGAAGGTTTGCCAGCCCAGACAGACAGACTGATTAGTGTGGAGGCAGCTGTTTCCTGGAGCTTCCAGGGTGGGTGGAGGGAGCAGTGCTAGGGCTTGTTCCCACTGTGTGTGTCCTGAGGCCATTTGCCACAGGGCCCAGAGATGGCAGATAGCAGGCGCTCCACAATATCTATGGAATGAATGAATGAATGAATGAATGAAGGAGACTCAGTTTCCCCGCCCGGAAAGTGGGGCTGACTACCCCTTGGTTTATGGAACATAGCCTGGGTAATGAGGGTGTAGGGCTGAGCGACTCCCTCCTGCCCTGCCCCTGCTTCTGTCCAGCCCTGTGGATTTCTTGGCTGGGGACAGGCCCCGGACAGTGCCTGCTGCTGTCTTCGTGGTCCTCTTCAGTTCTCTGTGTCTGCTGCTCCCCGACAAGGACCCGCTGCCCTTCCTGAGCCTCGCCTCGCCGCCCAGCCCAGGTACCCAGGGCGGCTGAGGCCTTGCAGCTCGCTTGATGGCACCCGCGGGGTGGGGTCCTGGGGTATTGAGCTTGGCTCAAGGAGGGGACGGTAACAAGAACGGCTGTCGATGGGAGGGGCCGCTGCCGGGCAGCATGACCTCTTTAGGTCACCCAGTCTTCACAATGGCTCTGTGAAGCATGCATGCTAGCCCCATTTTATAGTGGAGGGACCTGAGGGTCAGAGAAGGGAACAATAATAAGTAGTAGTTTAATTTATTAAGTGCTTACTCAGGCACTGTGCTAAGCACTGTGCATAAACCTTTTCATTTTGGCCTTGCTACCATGCTATGATTATTTCCATTTTACAGATGGGGAAACTGAGACTCCAAGAGGTAACTTACCCAAGATCACAGAGCTGATGCTAGTCAGCGTCTGAATTTGACTGGATTTGAACCCAGGGCTCTTGCCCGTTGAACTCGCGGAGGGGTTTGGAAGCTGGAGATGGGAGAAAGACTGGGACGGGCTCACTCCAGGCCCCACGTATGTCCTCCCAGCACGGTCTCTGCCTGTTTCGCCTTCCAGGGCCCTGGAAGATGCTAGGCCTGCTCTATTACGCGGCCCTCTACTACCCGCTGGCCGCCTGTGCCACGGCTGGCCACAGAGCCGCACACCTGCTTGGCAGCGCACTGTCCTGGGCCCACCTTGGGGTCCAGGTCTGGCAGAAGGCAGAGTGTCCCCAGGCACCCCAGGTAACTGCTGACTTACCATGCCGAGGATGGAGGGGCGTAGAGAGCAGTCGCTGAAACCAGAGTGTTCCTTCCATCTGTTCCTGTGCCTGGCTTCCCTGTCCCTTCCCTGGCGCAGGGGACTCACTCCTACAAACGCTGGATCCAAGCCCAGCTTCTCTTTGGGAGCAGCAGGGGGCAAGGCAGCTGGGCCCTGCCCTCAGGAGCTTCTAGTCTAGGAGGGCCAGGGAGGGAGACATGGGCAGAGCAGGAGGAAGCAACCCGAACACCCCGTTAGAGTTTCCCCAGACTTCCCTCCCTCTGTCGCTCAGGCCGGAGTGGGCCGGAGTGGGCTGGAGGCCCGCCAGTGCTGAGTTGGGGGATGGTCTCCGAGGGCTAAAAGGAGAATTCCAGAACCTCAGGACCGGTTCACTGGCAGTGAAGCTGCCCAGTCTAGAACCCCAGGCGACTTTGGAGCCAGACAACCTGAGTTTGAATCCAGCTCTACTACTTCATTCATTCACTCACCCATTCATTCATTCAACAAACATATTTAAAGCACATACTTGTACCAGGGACATTTCCAGGCACTGGACTACCGTTGTGAAACAGACAAATGAAGTCCCTGGCCTCCAAGAGCTGTCATTCCGAAGGGGTAACACAATAAACAAACAAAATAATGCCAGGTGGTGCTAAGTGCCTCAAGGAAACAATGCCACCTTTCTGAGACTCAGTTTCCCCACCCGTCAATGAAGGTGATAACACCACCAGTGCCCCAGGGTGGAAGTGAAGGTCAGGAGGTTGCTCTGAGATGGAGGACTTGGTGGGTCTTTTTCGCCACCTAGGACCTGGCCTGTACTAAGCTCCAGTAAAAGCATGCTGAATTAACGAATAAATGAATGAGTATATAAGGGGCCCGACTCCAGGAAGGCCTCGATCCCGGGAGGTCGGGGATGTACTTCCCTAATGCCCAGGTTGCAAATTGCGTGTGGACAAAATTAGGCTTTCGTCTGATTGTCAGGAGCTTGTGTCCTAGCGCTCCAGGGGCATAGGAACGTAGAAAAGGGTGTCCTCCGTTTTCGGCCTCATTCCAGCCCCCGGGGGTGGGCAGGAGGGGTCACATGACCTCCTCTCTTTGGCTTCTCTCAGGCCCCAGGGAGTCCAGGGGCCTGGGGGACGGGTGAGCACCTCTGCAGGGCCTGAAGAGGGGATGTGAGCAGGGCGGCAGATTGTGGGACCGTAGATCAGAAGCCTTCCCACGGCCCCCCAGACATCCTCAGAGCCCCAGCGAGAGGTGGGAAGGGAAATGGATCAGTTCTCCATTGGGGGAGGAAGGCAGAAGGTAGGTCTGTGTGTCCATCTGTCTGTCTAGATCTACAAGTACTACTCCCTGCTGGCCTCCCTGCCTCTCCTTCTGGGCCTCGGATTCCTGAGCCTTTGGTACCCGGTGCAGCTGGTGAGGAGCTTCAGCCACGGGACAGGCTTCGAGGTAAGGGGCACAGAGCTGGGGGGCCCTGCTCACACCAAGACACCCCGAATTCACCCTGCCTGTGGTTCTGTATCCACGGCCACGCTTGGTGTAGGGCCCGGCACATAACAGGTGCTCGGAAAATGTTTGCCGAGTCATTGAGTGACTGCTCAGTCCTCCCTCCACAGGCAAAGGCTGGATTGGGCCCTTGACTTGCTCCCAGGACCCCTGAGGCCCTGGGTCATATGAACAGTAGGGACTGAAAGGAGGACCGGGTCAGAGGACAGGAACGTCACGGCTCTGTTCGTGAAACAGAGGACCCAGACGGAGACATGAGACAGACCTGGAACCTCGTGCCTAGTCAGAGCTCTGCGCGTGCTGATGCCGCAGGGAGCACCTGGGGCAGAACTGCATCATGAGTCAAATAACGGGGAGGTCTGGGAAGGCTTCCTGGAGGAGATAGACTTCAGTGAGGCCTGGAGGCCAGGGAGGACCCAGAGTGGGGAGGGACTAGGAGCAGGCAGTGTCGGCACAGGAGGGAACGAGAGGAAGGGGCAGAGACGGGTCTTGTCTGCTTTGTTCACGTCCATGTTTGCAGCACTGGGCGGATCTTGGCCCGCAATAATACTCGGCAAATGGTTTTGAATTTTTGGATAGATGGATGGATGGATGGACAGACGGATACATCATAGTAAAAGAGAATTCTTAACAGACATGGAGATCTTATTGCAAAGCCTTTCATGCTCTTACCCCGCGTCAGGCCCTGGCCTGGATGCCGTGGACTCAGAGCTGACTGACCCGGGCGTGACCTGCAGGCGGTCCCGGGGAGCGGGGAGACGGACACGGCAGCGGATGCAGACAGTGCAGTGTAAACACGGCGGGCTCCTCTGAATGCCCCTGAACGTAGGCGCAGGCGAGAGGGGAGGAAGACTCCCTGGGCTTTCAGTGGGGACGGGGGACAGTCTCAGCAAAGGCCGAGGATGCGGAGGCCAAAGGGCTGGGCTCCTCTCCAGGCAGGGCGGTGAGGGAAGGGGCTGGCAGGAGGCACCTAGGCCGACTGCAGGGGGGTGGCGGTGCCCGCTGCTGGCCGAGAGAAGGTGGCCGAGGAGCGGGTGCTCCCCAGGCGATGCCTGGCACGGGCGTGCGCCGCTCAGGCTGGGACTGGGTCTCGGCTCCGCAGCCCGGCGGGGGGAGTGAGGAGAGGAGAGGCCGGGGTGCTCAGGCTCCCAAGGGGCAGCCCTGGGTCCCGACAGGCCCCTCTGGACTGAGGAGGCCGCCGACTCTTGGTGTGGCTCTCTCGTGGTAGGCAGTTGGCTTCTGGGGACTTGTCCGTCCTGTCCTGATGCTCATAGTCCTCCTGGGAAGCCGTGGTCCCCTCACGTTTATGGCTGGCCCAGAAGAGGGGAACGGCTCCCCAGGGACACGCAGTAGTACCTCGCTGAGTCCCGTTACCTCCCCTTCCAGGACCTCCCTGCCTCACCCTCCCGCCATGCACGCCTCTCCTCCCTGTGTCGAGGGGAACAAAATCCTCTTTGGACTTCAGTCAAAGAGGTTTAAGCCTCAAAGGACCTCATGAAGCTTTGAGCTGACCCACTCCTGCCCTGGATCCCAGGGTTGCCGTGGCAACAGGTGACACTAGTCAGGGGCTCACCCCATCCTCCCATGGGCCCCTGCCACTTTGTGGGCAGCTTAAGGCCTGGAATGTGGCTTAGACAGATCCGGCCACCTTGTGATCTCCCTTGAGTAGCAGCAGGAGGAGAGCCTGGGGGTATGACCTGGAATGACCCCATCCTGGGTCCTGGTCAGGGATGTGCCCATGGGACGTAGGTTCTCCTTCACCCCACTCTCAGCTAGCAGAGGCCTGAGGGATGGAAGAAAAGCAGTGATGGATGTGATTGGGTAAAGCAGGAGAGAGTTGGAGATAGATCTCAGAAAGAACTTCCCGGCATTCAGGGTTCTTCCACAGGAGACTGACTGGTCTTGTATTTGTGGATGAGAAAGGGGCAGCTTTGAGGGGCACAGACCTCGTCCCTACAGGTCAGCTGCCTCACACCCACTGCCACCACCGCAGCCCAGAGGATTTTGCAGGGCACCTGCTTGGCGAACACTCCAGGACCCTGAGCCAGAGCCCCAGGGGCGGCTCGAGCAGGTCTCATCTGCTGTCCAATTGCCGGTCTCACAGGGGCTGCGGAGCAGCGACTCTGAGGAATACCTGAGGACCCTCCTTCGCCGGAAGACGCTGGAGACCAGGTGAGGTCCCATGCCTGGGTGTGCGGTGGAAGGGACCGCTTAGCAGGTGTGTGAGGGAGGCCGGCACTGGGCACCAGGCCGGGGGCAGAGGTGAGAAATGACCAGACTCAGGGGCTTGCCCTGGGGGCAGGGGCTTCTCCTGAGGACCCCACCGCCCGCCTGGGTCTTTCTACAGCCCCCACTCCCCCAAGCATGGCTTCCTGTCCCCGGCCTGGGCCTGCCTCCGACAGTGCGTCTACACTCCACAGAGAGGTAAGGGTGGGGCGCTAAGGCCAAGAGTGACAGGTGACCTCACCTCCCTTACACAGAACAGCTGCAGTGGAGGGTTGGCTCCTGCTCCCCAGAATCCTTGTCATCGGGAGGGACAACTGCCAGCTCAGGACAAGGGGAAGACCCTGGCCTGGCCTTAGTGGTCCCGAGTCCTGTGAGCCCTGGCCCCTTTCTTGGGCCCTTCGGGAGCGATGGGGACTGCCGGGCCCGGCTAGTGCTGTGCTGTTCACCACACCCCTTCTTTTGGGACTGCAGGATTCCGCCTCCCCCTGAAGCTGGTGCTTTCAGCCACCCTGACAGGGACGGCCATTTACCAGGTATGTCCTGCACCTGTAGTGCCATCTGCCTCTGGACCCCTGCCCTCAGTTCCCAAGCCTGGAACAGCTCCGGCCCCACTCAGCTCTCCAAATGCCCCGCGCACAATCCTGGCTGGCTGCTCTGGCCGTGTGTGGAATGCTGGCCTGCCCCAACGGACGGGCGGCGTCAACTCCTGTTGGACTCATAGTGACTCAGAGTGAGAGTTTTGGAATCCACGTACACGTGGATTTTCATCCTGGCTCCATTATTTACCTCCTTAGTGACCTTGGGCAAGCTATTCAACCTCTCTGTAGCTGCTAGTTTATCTGTAAAATGGAGGAAATAAATAGATTCACTTTCCTCTTTGAGTAGCTGGGAAGATTCGGTTAGCTAACATGTTTGACAAACTCACCCCCACCACGTCCCAAAAAAAAAATTAAAATTCTGGGAGGTAGGAATGATTTTCTCCATTTTACAGATGGGGAAGCTGAGGCTCAGAGGTGAATTTGACTTGGCCAAGTTCCTACACAGTCAATGTCTTAGGGCAGTCACCATTTGAATCCCGTCCATCTAGCTTTAATTTTTGTCCTCATTTGCTTTCTCCAACATGGAAAAATTGGGAATTTTATATTCTGAAGTTTAGACAGACGACAGATAGATAGATGCATAGAAGGATGGAGGTGTAGAGACACTTGTCCCTTGGTATCCGTAGGGAGTGGTTCCAGGACCTGCACAGATACCAAAACCACGGACGCTCAAGTCCCTGATATAAAATGGTGTGGTATTTGCTTGTAACGGCGCACATCCTCCCCTGTACTTCAAACCATCTCTCAAGTACTTATAGTACCTCAAACAATGGAAATGCTGTGTAAATAGTTGTTATGCTGTATTTAAAGTTTGAATTCTTTATTGTTGTTATTTTTTATTGCGGGTTTTTTCCACTGTATACAGGGCCAACTGTATACAGTTGCAGCGCTTGAAGGCCTATCTGGGCCTGTTAGGCCATTGTTGCACCTGTCTGTGACGGGCTGTTTGAAGGCGTGAGGACCCTCGGGTGGCAGTGGGCATGTGGCTGCAGCCCGCGTGCGGCCAGATCCTCCCCCAAGGCCCCCCGTTAGCACGGAAGACACTTTTCCTGGGGTGGGAGTGCCCGGTGTGAGTGCAGCCAGGCCCTGGCACGCTCACTGTGGGGCTCTTCCAGGTGGCCCTGCTGCTGCTGGTGGGCGTGGTCCCCACCATCCAGAAGGTGAGGGCGGGGGTCACCACGGACGTCTCCTACCTGCTGGCCGGCTTTGGGATCGTGCTGTCAGAGGACAGGCAGGAGGTGGTGGAGCTGGTGAAGCACTATCTGTGGGCTCTGGAAGGTGAGGCCTCCTGGGAGCCCCTGAGGGCCACAGTGGGGACATAAGCCAGGAGACCCCAGAGCTGCACCCCAGCCTGCGCAGACGCACTGGGACCCTGGGACACATTCTTCCCCTCTCTGGGTCTTGATTGCCCCATTTCCAAATAGGGGCAGTTGGCACTTCCATGAAACCCAAAGGGACCATATCAGCGGCCCCTGCTCCTTGTCAGTTCACGGGCATCCCCACCCCCAGTGTCTTTTACCAGCTCTCCAGGTGTGGAGATGAGGAAGGCCATGGGAGGGGGAGCTGGGCGGGGAAGGAGCAAAGGAGGCCGTGGGCCAGCCTCTCTGAGCTAATCCTCAGGGCAGGGCCTGGGGTGGGCCGGGGGGCACGCTTTCCCTTCCCCATTCCTGTCTTTCTTGCGTCTCTTTGCTCCTTCTCCCCTGATGATAAGTCCCCAGACCAGGCAACCATCCCGCCTTGCCGTCTGGGGTCTGATGCCTTCTGCAGCCATCTACCTACTCCACCTCCCAGGCCCTCCCATCAGCCCCGTGGAGGGGACTCAGAACTGCTCCTACTTGACAGGTGGGGAGGGTCTGCCTGAGGCCATCCTGCAGGCTGAGTGGAGACAAGAGGACGTGGGACTCCTGAAGCCTGGGCTGGGCTCTCTCCACCACCTTGAGACAAAGCCTGGTGGCCAGGAGTTCTGGGGCTGCACCCTCGGCTGACTTGGGGGCCAGGGCTGGTACGGGCAGCCTGGCTTCTGAGGAGTAGCATGCGAAGGTTGGAGCTCAGGCAGCCTGCATTGGAGGCGGAGGTGTGGCTGCTCTACAGCTCTTCCTGACCAATAACATCGTCCTCCTCCTGCAGGCCTGGGAATGCTGGCACTGTGGGAGGGGGCCGGGGAGCGGGGTGGCGGCCTCCCTCCCTGACCTTCCTGAGCACCTTAGCTCTCGCACTGGAGGCTGCCCTGGAACTGCTGCTGGACAGGTGATGAGTTCCAGGTGGGCTGAAAATGAGGTCTCCAGGGAGATTTTCTAAGCTGGCTGCAACCTGGGCTATAGACAGGAGCAGACATGGCTCAGGTCAGCCCACGTCCAAGCTCGGCCCCTCACGGCAGCCGTGCTAGGTCAGCATCACTGAACCCACCTCACAAAGCAGAAAACTGAAGCTCAGGGGCAAGAAGTGACACGTCCCGGGCAATGCACACTGCTTCTACGCATCTCACCTTATGTTTGTGATCACACCATGCGGTTTCCACTGCTTTGGATCTTTCTGGATGCAGGGGCCAAACAGAATGGCGTTTTACTCTCCTAGTTTGCAACGAGAAAACTGAGGCCCAAGAGTTTTAGAGATCTGCTCAAAGCCATTCAGCAGTCTAGGCCTGGGGTCTGGGAGTCCTTCGGTCTATTCTTAGCCTAGGGAGCTAGTGTCTTCTGAACTCGACAGCTTCTTTTAAGGCTGCCACCTGGCACTGGACCATAAGCTTGGCATGATTCACAGAAAGCTCAGCCTCTGAGTCAGGCAGACTAGATTAGAGTCTCTGCTCCATCACCTACAAGCTGAGTGGCCTTGGGCAAGCCGCTTCACCTTTCCCGACCTCAATTTTCCTACTTGCTTGATGGGTGCTGTAAGTGAAAAAGTCACCCTTGTCCTTGAGGCCCTCAATCAGCAGAGGGGAGACAGATCGATCCCCAGAGCAGGGCCCAGAAGGGGCATGTGCAGGATCCCGAGGCAGCAGAGAAAGGAGATTGTATGGCGCCGGGGTTTGGAGGGACCCACGTTTGGAGCCAATGGAGGGAGAGAGAGGCAGGAGGTGGAAGGCGGGGATCACATGCCAGCCAGGGGTGCCTGCTAACCCTTCACCCCGTGTTAGCCTGTCACTTCCCGGCCCGGCTCAGCCAGAGGCTCCTCCTGGCAGCACATGGCCCGGAGTGCACCTCCACTGCAGCCGAGCCGGCTCCAGAGGGACAATGCCGCAGGCTGGGGCCACGCACCTGCAGTGCCTTCTCCCAACCCTGCTTTTCAGAGATGTGCACCTCTGAGGGCCCTGGAGGAGGGAGCCAGGACAGGCAGCGAGACCCCAGGTTTCTGTAGGCTGTTCTCAGCCCTGGCTGTGCCTGGGAACCCCTGGTAACTTTGAAATTCCTAGCGCTCAAGCCCCACGCCAGGCCTACCGAGTTGGAAACTCGGAGGGTGGGGCCCAGCACCTGCGGCTGCGCAGTCCCGGGTGACTCCGATGCGGGCAATTTGAACGCCGCCGCTCAATCGGTGTCCGTGACTGATTAATTTCAATCCATTGCCGATGGAAGTAAGTCATGAAGTTTCTGCCTTCGGAAAGCCCCCAGCAGGGTTCATGACTCCGGCTGCAGGCTGGAGTCATGGCCTTTCGCAAAGCCAGGCCGGGTGCTGCCCACAGAGATTCTGATGTAACTGTCAGGTGTGATGAGGAGTTTTAGCAGCGCCAGCTGATCGTGCTCTAGCACCTGAGAGCTTGCCTTGTCCCTGTGTGTTTGCTCTCCCCGCTTCCGAGTTCATGGTGGGGACGCAGGCACCAGGGACACTTCCCTGCGCTGCCTGACCAGGCCAGGGTGCAGGCGCTGGACTCATTCTGGGTCTGCTGGGAAATGACCGTACCCACTGCATCACTCCTGGCCGTGTGGCTGGCTGGGGAAAGCCCTCTCCTGAGTCTCCCGTCACCCTGGGAGATGACAGCACAGCAGCATGTCCCGCGGTATGTTCACGAGCAAAGCGGGGCTTTGGGAGCTGGAGCGCCCTCCTGAAGGCCATGTGGCCAAGAGGCGGTGGAGCTGGGGGCCGACGCCAGGTCGGATGGGGTCTCCCGCTGGGACTCACAGCAGTGGAAGCCGCAGCACCAGAGTGAGGGCCAGGCCCACGGACTCAGAGCTGATCTCTTCCATGTTGGCCTCCATATGTGACTGGGAAGGATGGGGTGGCCAAAGTCATCAACTTACACCGGATCTGAGAACTGGGGGCATGGCCAAGAGGGCTCCACTCAGAGTGGGGTGTGGTGCAGGGGTGACTCCCCTAGAGGCACCACCCTGGCACCGGCTCAGAGGACCCCGGGAGACCCTCAAGGCCTGACCTTCCCCTTCGCTCCCTCTGCTCTCCAGTTTGCTACATCTCAGCCTTGGTCTTGTCCTGCTCGCTCACCGTCCTGGTCCTGGTCCGCTCGCTGGCAGCGCACAGGTTGGTGGCAGGCTCCGACTCACCAGTGCAGAGTGGGGGAGGGCCTGCAGGACCCCCAGCTAGCAGTGCCTGTGGGGAAGCCTGGGGCTGGAGGGAGGGCAGGCCTCTACGGGGCAGGCTGCCACTGCGATGGAAGGAGAAGGTGGGGCCGGGGCTGCCCTTGGGCCTTCCTGTCCGTGAGCGTGAGTGACACGGGGCACAAGCGGCTGGGGGCAGCGTGTGGAGCTTGCCCTCTGAGAAGGGTCGGGAAGGCAGCCTGCGTGTGTCTGGGGATGGAAGAAGAGGCAGGAGATGGGACACGTGGGCCTCACGTGAGAGGGGTCAGAGGCAGCCAGGGGCTGCGGCGGGTGTGGAATGCCAAGATGCCTCCCTTGCCCTTTTGTGGGGGATTCCGGGCAGAGCAGGAGCCGGTGGGTGGGAGGGGAGTTTGGGCACTCACCAGTGCAGGAGAATGGACCCATATGCACCATGCATTCGCCAGGCCTCAGACCACCTGCCCAGGGACCTTTCCCACGGGGCCTGCCCGACTTGTGCTGGCATCCAAGGCCCCTAGCCCCTGCCCGCCTTGCTGCCCGCCCTGTGGCTGAGCTGCACGTCACTTCCACCCTCACTGTGGTTTCCCACTTTCCTGACTTGGCTCAGGTTGAGCCTTCGGCCTGGTTTGTCTCCCCTATTCACCCTTTCAGACTCTGCTCAGACATCGCCTCTTCCAGGAAGCCCTCCCTAACTCCCAGGTTGGGTTAGTGTCCTCCTCTGGGCTCCACAGCTCTGGCTTCTGCCGATGGCCATGGCATGTAATCGAACAGGAAGTCTGGCTGGAGGCTGGCTCAGAGCAGGAATTTAGGGAGAGTGTATTGCTCCCTGAGGTCCCTGCCTCCCTTGCTCCCACTCCAGGGCCAACCTTCGAGCTCTGCACAGAGGGGCTACCCTGGACCTGGGTCCCCCACGCCAGAGCTCCCACCCCTCCCGCCAAGCCATATTCTGTTGGATGAGCTTCAGTGCCTACCAGACTGCCTTCACCTGCCTTGGTGAGCTCCCCTGCCCCACACCCCGCCTGGGCCCAGTGGGGGAGGAGAAGGGCACTCAGCAAGTCCTTGCTGCCCCTAAGTGTTTGCCTGTGCTGGACAGGCTCTGGGGCAAGAGCAAGAGGAGGGACCCACCCTCAGGGAGCTGCTCAGGTTGGGTGTGGGGTGCAGGAGCCCCTCTAGAAGCGGGTACCCTTCACATGAAGATGAACCCTGGGTGCCACCAGCTGTTTACATGAAGGGTGGACCCAGGTCTGGAAGTGGCAAGTTCGGGGTGGCCCATTCCTGCTCATATAAGGAAGGGCTATGCCACAATGGGCCACCTCAAGAGGTGATACCCGCTCTTTCGCTGGGGGTATGTAAACAGAGTTCTTCGGACACTGTTGGCATCTGGAAACGGGGTCCTGCCCTGAGACAGTTGAACCAAATAACCTTCTAGGACCCCTCCCCACCCTGAGTTTCAATTCCCGCGTTGCACACTGCAAGGAGAAAGCACTCTGATGCTGGAGGGGCTGGGCCAGGGTTGCAAATCCAAGGGCCTGACTTCCCCACCTCTGTCCCTTCGGCTCGCACCTTGCTGGAGAGGAGGGATGATAAAGGAGTGGAGGAATTACTAGGACTGAGAGCCACAGTTTCTCTTCTTGGTAGACTCTATTTATACTGTGCCTCCCAAGCCCCTTTGTACACATTATCCTGTAGAATCAGTTGGCCAGATTATTGCAATAGACAGCCCTGGGCACCTACCATACGCCAGGCTCTGGCTCATAGGAATGCAAACGTTTGTTTAAAATTTTTTCTTATCCCCAAGAACTCTGGAGCAAATGGGAAAAAATATTAATCACATTTGCAAAGCACTTTGTGGTTTTCAGAGTTTCCATAGACACTATCTCATGGGATCCTCATAACAGCCCTCTGAGGTAGGGACTACTATCCCCATTTTACAGAAGAAGAAACTGAGGCTCAGGAGGTAATTTGCTGAAGGCGGCACAGCTAGGCAGTGGCAGAGCAGGGATCTGAAACCAGATCTGCTCAATTCCAAAGCCCTTGAATTCCTTGGGGTGGCAGGGGTGGACCATGGCTCCCACAGGACCTGATGTCTGTCCCTCTGCCTCTCCACCCTCCGGCAGGGCTCCTGGTGCAGCAGATCATCTTCTTCCTGGGGACCACAGCCCTTGCCTTCCTGGTGTTCGTGCCTGTGCTCCACGGCAGGAACCTCCTGCTTCTACGATTTCTGGAGTCCTCGTGGTGAGTGAGGCAAGGAGGGCTCTGGGGCCCCTTCCTGGAGGGCTGCTAACAGAGACCACCTCCCCACCCCATCCGCAGGCCCTTCTGGCTGACTTTGGCCCTGGCTGTGATCCTGCAGAACGTGGCAGCCAACTGGGTCTTCCTGGAGACACATCACGGACGTCCTCACCTGACCAACCGGTGAGGTGGCCCCTGGGCTTGTGGCTCCCTTGGGCCCTCAGCCTCCTCTCTTTCAGTGTCTCTCTCTTTCTGTGCCCTTTTTCCTCCATTACCATCTCTCCCCTTTGTCTATCAGGGATCCCAGAAGACCGTAGAAAGCTTGCCTTACCCACAGAGAAAAGAGACAGTGGCCCAGCCTACTCCAAATACCTCCCTATATACCTGTCACGGGGCCAGAAATACCCCATGAGCCTTTCTTGCTTGGGGAATCAGCGCTGCTCTCCCCAGATGCTCAGTCCCCTCCGAACCATGTGCCTCTTTCCTTTGCGGGAAGGAGGTTCCACGACAGATGGCAAGGCTCTGGGAGAACCTTGGCCCCGAGAGAGACTTGGAGTTAGCAGACAGGGGGCCCGAGGAGGGAGGTGGGAGATACCTGGCTCACAGAAAGACCCAAGTAGACAAATCCCTACCAGCACAGGGTGGGGTGCACAGAAGGCATACCCGATAAACAGTAGGCACTCAGTAAATGCACAACAGCTCTGGGCATCTGGGTCTGACCCTGACCCTAAGGAGGGGGATCGGGGTGGGGCCCCGCCTCAGCCTTTCTTCTCCCCCCACCCCAGGCGAGCACTCTACGCAGCCACCTTTCTTCTCTTCCCCCTCAATGTGCTGGTGGGCGCCGTGGTGGCCGCCTGGCGAGTGTTCCTCTCTGCCCTCTACAACGCTGTCCACCTCGGCCAGGCAGACCTCAGCCTGCTGCCCCCGAGAGCTGCCACTTTTGACCCTGGTAAGGACCCCAAGGAGGGCTGGGGGCCTAGGGGCTGCTCAGGCTACCCTAGTGGTGAAGGAGGGCTCTGCCCTGCCCAGGTCCATGAGCCGATTAGTTCACGAAGACGTCTGTAAGCACGCGCCACCTGCGCTCTGCTGCACTGTGCGCAGCGTGGCTCTGTGGTGTGTGCACCGGGTGTGGTGTGTGCCCGGCGTGCCTAATGCTTGGCTGCAGGGTGTGCCCGCACACTCCCTGCGTGTGCATTAGGGGCTCTGGGTGCTCTGGTCTGCTGGGGGGCCCGTGCCCTCAGTGCTGCCGTCCCCCTCCGCACCCCAGGCTACCACACATACCGCAACTTCTTGAAGATTGAAGTCAGCCAGTCGCATCCGGCCATGACAGCCTTCTGCACCCTGCTCCTGCGAGCGCGGAGCCCCCGGCCCTGGACCCCGCCAGTCCCCCAGGACAGCCTCAGGCCAGGGGAGGAAGAAGGTGTGCCCCACTTCTGGAGATGGGGGGAACCGAGCCTACCCAGCTTCTCCCAGGAAGGAGGCATGCACCCCCGACCCAGAGCGAGCGCCAGGAAAATTCTCACTGCCTCTCCCTTGGCGGCCTGTGGCTGCCCCTCCCAGTCTCGTCTCTGGGTAATGTTTTCCACGGTAGGAGCACACCCATGTGCGTGCACACGCGGAGTGAAACGGCTGCCTTGCTAAGGGCCTCTGGCATACCCACCACGACCCAGGCCAACCCCACAACCCTCACCTCTCCCTGTGGGAAGAATGACCCCCTCCTTCTCTGCTGCCTGGGACGTGTGTCGTAAGGAGGGGACACTAAGCCAGCTCCAGGCCAGCTTCCAGTCCCACCATAGACCTCATCCCTCCCTCTTCTGTCTGCCACCTGCAGGGTGACATCCCAAGCCTTTACAAACAGCCCTCTGCACCCCACAGAGGAGTCTCCCCACTTCCCACTCTGAGCTGGCACCTGGAACCCCAGGCTAGACACCATCACTATGTATGGGATTTTCAGACCCTCTGCTCAGGGCTGGGGGCTGGGGAGGCTAGGCTGGGTGTTTGTCAAGTGACCCACAGAAGGTCTTTTCCTCTCAGGGTTGCAGCTGCTGCAGACAAAGGACCCCATAACCAGGGGAGCAGGGCCCAGGGCCCGCTGCGGCAGGGCCCGCTGGGGCCTGGCCTACACGCTGCTGCACAACCCAGCACTGCAGGCCTTCCGGAAGACAGCCCGGCCAGGTGCCCGGGCCAATGGCATCCAGGCCTGAGGGGAGGGGAGGCCAACCCACCTGCCCTTCTGTGCCGCGGCACATTTGCGTTCCCCACCCTGCTCCCTCCCGGGCTCTCCCAGCACCGCCCCAGCCACAGCAGCCCCTCCGCTGAGCGCAGCTCTGCCGAAGTCCCCTGGGATCGCCACTGTTGGGTGGATGTCTGTCTACTCTGTGAGCCTCAGGGGGCCTCTGCTCTGCCCACTTGCCTGTGGGAGAGCCAGCCGGAGCCCTGGAGAAAGCAACGGGGTGTGTTAGGTCCTTGGGGCAGGAGCCAATGGAGCTGGGGCGGCCACATCCAGGAGACCCCCCCATGGAGCCAGCCACGGCACTTCCTCGCTTCCCGAGCTCCCCGTCTTCGTCTTCGCTGGGATGTGGCTGGAAGGCTCCTGGGCCTCTGGCCCGAAAGGCAGCACAAGCCACGGCTCGGGCCAGGCCCCACACCGAGCTACCCGCACTTGAGAGCCAGATATTTTTGTAGTTTTTGTGCCTGTAGCTATTATGAAAGAGGTTAGTGTGTTCCCTGTAATAAACTTGTTCCTGAGAAACAGTCCTTACAGAGGAGGGCTATGCAGGGGGCCCCACTGCGCTGTCAGTAAGCCAGCACTGTGCAGTCGTGGGGCCTGGGTGGGCTTGGGGTATTCCGGTCACATGTTGAGCTGGCCACGGAGTGGAGGGCAGAGAAGTCACAGCTGCATCCCTCTGGGCGGAGAAGAGACTGAGGGTCCTATGATGCCACCCTGAGCAGCGTGGATGTCACTTTGGAAGTAGGACTCATTCTGGGTCTTAAAGGATGGGCAGAATTTGGAGAGGTAGATGAGGGTGTGTCACGCTGGGGGGCGGTGGGGAGCTGTCCTAATGGGAGCAGACCGAGGGTGCAGAGCAGAAGAGGAGGCTGAGACAGGTTGGAGTCCCTTCCCCTGCTGGGGGGCTGTGCTAATGAGGAGGATGCCCTGGGTGTGGGGTCCACCGAGGGGCTGGGGCTACAGAGGACGGGGAGATGTGGCCACCCCACAGTGGGGTCAGTGGGGCCTTGAGAAACATTTGCGCAATTAGTGGAGCCCAGCATCCCCTGCCTTCCACCCAGGTTCCTGCCCTCACTAAGCCTCGAACACCTGCGGGGCTGGTGTGCGGCCAGGGATCTCGAACCCACGTTTGAGGCTGCCCTGCGGAGGCCAAAGAGGGCAAACTCCAGTCCCACCGCGGCCTACTGGAAAATTGCCTTCCTGGCCCTGCGTCAGCAACTGACAGGGTCACAGGGGAGAACCCAGATTCGGTCTCTGCCTTGACAAGGAAACAGAGTCACAGTAGAGTGTGATCAAACTGGGTCACTGGACCCCAGGACTGTGTGCACCAGAGGAAGGTACCTGGTCCATACTGGTGGTGGGGGAACATCCAGGAAGGCTTTCTGGAGGAGGTGGTGCCTAAGCCAAGTCTCAAAGACTGACTTAGCCAAATGAAGAACAGGGATGGGGTGCCCAGGTTGAGGGAACAGTGCAAGCAGAGGTGCAGTGGATGACATGCCACAGAGCATTATGGGAACAATTAATTAGCAGTTCCAAGAAGCAGCAGAGACGGGGCTGAACATCACGGAGGAGCCAGTCAGAGGGCTACGAATGGTGGCTGGGGAATTCAGCTTCGCCCGGAGGGCTTCGGGGCCAGCAAGACTTTACAGCAGGGGAGTAGCTAGTTCACTCAGCACAGCTGCTCCCCTGCGTCCCTGACCGACCGGGTCTTAGGTCCAGTTCCTGCTCCAAGAACCAATCCCTGTGAATAGAGCCGGGGACGTGGGGACCCAGTTTAGGCTAGGATTATCAAGCCTTAAATAATCAGAGTTGACTGGACCCTTAAGCAGTCCCCTGTCCTACCAATTCATTTGACTTCTGAGACAACCGAAGCCCAGAGGTGGGCAGTGACTTACCCAAGGTGGCACAGCACATGGGATTAGGCTGTATCCTGCTGCTTTCCACCAGATGTGGAGTCATTCTTGACACTTGCTGCTGATGACATCAGCTCGGCCAGAGCTGCAAGCTGGTGAGGGGTGAGGGGGAAGGGAGGTGCTGTATGTGGATGGGGGAGGGCTCCCAGCTGCTACCCCAGACTCCTTGGCCTCCTGCCTCCACTTTGCTGAGCTCAGCAGTTCCGGGGGCTCTGGGTCATCGTCACTGTGTGCAGCTCCCTCAGTCTTGAAAGGGGCAGGATGGAGGAAGCAGAGAGACACCTCTCTGACCCACGTAGATCTGGGGTTCTGCAGAGTCTCCAGGTTCAGACCCACCCATGTGCCCCCCATTCTGAGCAACCGGAGATCACTGTCAGCACCCCTCCTTGCAGCTACCGCTCCGGTCGTTAATGACCCCCTGCTTTGTGGGGAAAGATTCCTGTGGGGACCTGCGCCCCTATTTGGGCTTTCCGCTTGCAGTCGCATTCCTCCCTCCTGAAGGGCAGGGGGGTGCGATTCGTTTCCCCCTGGCTCTCCCTCAGATGAGTTCCCCCGTCCTCTGTCCCTTTGGGCCTTCTCTCCCTTCTGTCCTGTGTCCCCCTCTCCTCCCTTCTCCTCCACCCTGCCTTGCCTGTCCCCGCTTTCCTCTGTATTCCTAACTCTCTTCCAGGAGCAGGAGAGTAGGAGGGGCCACAACCCAGGCACCTCCATTTCCCCACCCTCTTCCGAAAATGCCTCCTGAAGCCACTGCTGACACAAAGCCCCACTCAGATTCACCAGCGACCCCAAGGACGCCTCTGTGACAGCTGTCAGGCTCTGGCCTGTGGGTTAGTGTCACGAGGAGGAACATCTGCAGCTCTGCTCCCCGGAGGCCCAGCCCCTGGCCCACCGCATGGCCTGCATGGGTCTCATGGGTCCCCGTCACATGTGGGCAGGCAGGCTGGCTGCCCCGACTCTCCAGCTCCCGAGCCTGTCCCTGATGGGGGCTCCTAGATCCAGACAAAACTCCAGGCGGACACGGGGAAGCATCAGAAATGCCGTTTATTTCTCTGCCATCCCAAGGCCGGCCAGCCTCTCTGGACAGGCAGGCTACAGACGCTCGCTTGGGGAGAAAGGAGGGCAGGTGCCCAGGCTGAAGAAGGCAGTTTGAGGGGAAGGCCCACCCTCGATCCTCCAGCTCAGTTTGAGATGAGGACAGACAGACTCCAGAGCCCCCAAGGGGCAGGAGGGCCAGAGGGCAGGAGGAGCGTGAGCAGGTCATGGAGAGACTCAGGGCCACGCCAGCCACTGCCCTACATCCTGTCTTCCTTCCTGTGCCCCGTGTGCTTCAGGCTGCCTCCCAGCCCCAGCCCGCCTGGCCCTTGCTGGGCTTGTCGGTCACAGAGTCTGGACCCCCAGCGCTAGGCTCGGGCTCGGGCATGGCCCTGCGAGCACGCTGCCCTGACGGGGAGCATGGGCAATGCTGTGAGCAGCACCAGCTCCACAGGCAGCAAGTTAGGGGATCGAATTCTATCCTAGTCACGAGCTTGGAGCAGGCCTAGAAGTTGGGGGTGGCGGGTGTTCTAGATGGGATTAGAGGGGAGGTAGGAAAATGCAAAGTCACCCAGGCAGGCCTCAGGAGCTGCCAACCCCAGACCCCTGCAGCGCTCACAAGGGTGGGGGGCGCTAGGGAAGCCCTGGGGCTGCTGAAGCCCAGCGGTCAGGGTGAGGCTAGAGGGAGGTGAGGAAGAGGAGGAGGAGGAGGCTCTGGCCCAGCAGGAGCAGGCCTGGGAGCCGCTGCCCAGGGGCCCCTTCTGCGGCCACTGCAGCCTCAGGGCTCCCAGCCCGGCTGAGGTAGATGATAACCACGTTGTCCTCCGGCCCTGATGGCTGCACCTCATTGTCAACGGTGTAGCAGCCCTTGCCCTCAGCGGCTTTGCCATGGAATCTGCGCCCCAGTGTGTCCTCACCGCCCTCTCCAGGTGTGGCCAGCGCCACGTCCACTGAGCTCTCAGCACTGCCCAGCTCGTTGGTGGCCAGGCAGCTGTAGGTGCCTTCCTCCAGCTTGCCGAAGTCAGGGATGAGCAGGCTGCCGTTGGCAAAGGCCTGGAAGCGCGGCCGGCTGCTGGCCGCCAGGGTGCCAGGCAGGGCACGCCCGTCAGTGCCCACATTGGGGCTGGCGATTTCCACGGTGCCACCGGGCGTCTGGATGTGCCAGTGAAGTTGGGGGGCCGGCTGCCCGTCCACGTCACAGTGCAGCGCCAGCACAAAGCCAGGCCGCAGCTCGGCACCATCCTGGCTGGGCTGGTAGCTGAGCTGCACCGAGGGCGCTGAGCAGGGCAGCGGTGGCAGGCGGCTCAGTGGCGTGCCCTTGAGCACGTGGGGTGACGTGCAGGCGATGTTGTCCTGCTCAGGGATGGACACAGCCGTGGACAAAGCCCACGTCTTCAGCCACATGATACCGCAGGTACAGTCGAAGGGGTTGTCATTGATTTGCAGGTGGGACAGCGCAGTGAGCGGGGCGAAGGTGCCCTCGGCCAGAGCATGTAGGCGGTTGTGGTTGAGCTGCAGCGAGCGCAGGGCGTGGAGGCTGCGGAAGGCATCCCGAGGGATGAAGGTCAGCTCGTTGCTGTCCATCTTGAGCAACTGGAGGGCACTGAGGTTGTGCAGGTCGCTCCAGGCAAAGTCAGAGATGAGGTTGTGGCTGAGGTCCAGGCTCTTGAGATGGCCCAGAGGCGCCAGGGCACCAGCGGCTACCGTGCGGATCTCATTGTGCGCCAGCCACAGCGACTGCAACAGGGGCACCTCCCTGAAGGCGCCCTTTGGCAAACCTGGCAACCGGTTGGCCGACAGGCTCAACGTAGTCACATTGGCGGGGAAGCCAGGTGGCACGGCCTCCAGGTCACGGTAGGCGCAGTCAGCGATCTGGAAGCCATACTTCTCCCCACAGTCGCAGGGCTCAGGGCAGGCCTGCACCAGGCCCAGGAGAGCCACCCAGCAGAGCAGACGCAGCTCCTGCATCACGCCTCCTGCAGAGAAGGGCATGTCACCCAGCGATCCGAGCCGGAGGACCTGCCAAAGGGACTCGTCACTGTCAGGACCCATCAGGGGCCCTGCCGCACGTAACCCAGCTAAGGCCCAACACCACTGAGCCCGCCACCCCCATTCTACAGAAGGGGAAACTGAGGCCCAGAGAAGGGCCAGGACTTGCCCGAGGTCACGCAGTCAGGCAGAGGAAGACAGGATGGAAGAGGACCCCAGCTCCTCCTCTGAGCAGACAGCTCTTCCAGCCTGTTCTTAGCCAACTTTATGACTTGAAATCTGTTTTCCAGTCACCCCCTCCCCCAGCACTTCACAGAACCTCCCCCTGCCCTCCCACATCCTGGCTGCAGTCCCTCCCACTGGAGCCCCCATAGGTATGCTTTGCCCCGGCCAGACAAGGCCCCTTGTGCAGTGCACACCACCCCCATCCGCCCCACCCGCCCTTTCCCGCTCCCCCCGGCCGTGACCACAGCAGACACCAGGCCCTTTCTGCAGAATCCCACCCATGGCCTGTTCTGTTCAAACTACGCCAGGCAGCTGCCTAAATAAACCCCCGCCAGGACCTCTCAGCTGACATGGGTGAGGCCAGGCGCTCAGCCCAAGCGCAGCTGGGCTTTCCGGGGCCTCCGTTGTCTGTTGTCAAAGAAGCAGATGCCCCCCTGAACAGCTCCAAGCTAGGGATTGTCCCAAGCACCTCCAACCAACAGGGAAGTGCCAAGAGGGAACCAGCCTGCGTGTCCAACAGGCCTCCCCTCACCGCCCACACCCCTGCAGCCTCCCTTCTGTCGTCGGCTTACCTGCAAACTCGCTTCTTAGTCCAGCCGAGCCTCTTCCGAGCTGGAATCACACGCCAGCAGAGGACCAAGTGAGCCCTGGAGTCTGCCAGGCCAAGGGCGCCACGGGAGGGCTTGGATGCTGGAGGAAGGGCTGGCCGGGTTCCTCCCCACCTCCAGTTTGCACGCCTGTGCCCCCCCTGTCACAGACAGGCCGCCTGGGACCGGGAACTTCTGCTGAGAGGGGGGTGCAGGGAGGGGCGAGGGCAGCCGCAAGCTCCCTCCTTCCAGCAAAACAACTGCTTCTCTCCAACAACAAGGACCCGTGTTTCATAAGTGACACCAGAAACTTGAGGGGGAAAAGATGCCAAATTTTTTTGGGTTGTGTTTTTCTCTCTCTCTCACTCACTTTTAGCAGCTTCAACTTCCTTAAAGACACAGCACTGTCTGGAAGCGACCCAAGAAGAGATGAGGCCAGGAGGTTTTTAGGGGGGCCAGGTGAGAAATTGAATCTCATGGAAGTGGGGAGATTACTAACCTCACTTCAAACAAGAAAAAAGTGGGGCTCCTTTTCCCAAGCAGGGGCCACAGGAGTGTCTATGTGTGTCCACGTGTGCGCCTGTCCGAGTCTGTGGGTGTGAGAGCGAACCTCTGTGTATGGATGAGTTGGTGTGTGCTTGCATCAATGCGGGTATGAGACTGTGTGTGTGAATTTGTGTGTGCTTAAGAATGTTCGAGTGTGTGTGTTTGTAGGTGTGTGTGTCTGTGTGTGACTGTGAATGTATGTCGTTGCGTGTGTTTGGGGGTGTGACACTCTGTGCCTGCCTTGGAGTGTGTGTGTACGTGGAAGTGAGTGTGTGTGCGTGTGTGTGTGTCCCAGTGGAAAGCTGAGAAGGCTACAGTGTCTGAAGCAGCCACCAGGCTCCAGCCCCTCAGTGAGCAGCCCAAGTGTCAGGCTCCACTCTTTTAAGAAAGCAAACAGATCCGCTGGGTTGTCAGGGGAGCTCCCAAGGCTCCAGGCCTGCCCCCTCCCACCCCTACACTGGGCTCCCCACTGGATGGGGAGGGGACAAGGACACCTGGCTCAGAACCTGGTAACAGAAAGCTCAGCGAGGGAACCAGCTGGGCTTTGGTGTCCCTGGCTGGGATTCTGAGATACCCAGACTCACAGAGAGGCTCTGTCACCCAGGACTGCCCACCTGGAGCACAGAGGGGAGGCTGAGGGGCCTCACTTCTGAAGTGTTCTCTCCATGGCCCCCACAGGGCCTGAAACCCCACCTCAGGAGCTGGTGTCTATGCAGTCAGCATTGCCCTTTCTGGGCTCCACTGCCCCAAGTCTGTGTGGAAGGGGCACACACCTCCAAAGCAAGGATATTTGGCCCTTTTTCCCCAAACATTAGGGCCCAGGGGAGTGGGAATGGGGCCCAAAGAGGCCCAAAAGCCAGATGTGGTGGTGTACATCTGTAGTCCCAGCTACTCGGGAGGCTGAGGCAGGAGGATTGCTTGAGCCCAGGAGTTCAAGGCTGCAGTGAGCTATGATCATGCCACTGCACTTGGCCTGGGTGCCAGAGCAAGACCTTCTCCAAAACAGAGAGAGAGAGAGAGAGAATCAGATAAAAGTGGTCCAAAACAAGAGAGCTGGAATAGAAAATGAAAGATGAGGGAGCCCCGGAAAAGAAATTTGTAGACTGAATAATTTTACCTTTCACAAAACAAGCCTACTGTATTCCCTCAGTAGCCTTCACCCAAGCTTCCTTTTTCTTCCATCTGTTAACTGAATTCTGTTCATGACTCAATTTACCCTCTTGGCAGGGCCAAGGACAGACAGATAGCATCTTTGGCTGAAAGCATCCAGGGAGCCTGTCCCAACTCTTCATACCCCATTCCCTGTCAGCACGCAAGACTGCAGAGGTCCACGGCACGCTACCGTGAGACGCCCCGAGTCCAGCGCTGAGGATATTATTATAGTCTGATTTAGAGCCTCCCCCTGGAGAGGAAGCCCTGTCTTGCATCATCCTTGCTGTGCCATAGAATTTCTGGGAAAATCCTAAGTTTGGTGGGTCAAGCTGAGACTGGAAGTAGACACATCCAGGGTTCAATAAACCACAGGGAGAATCCGTGACCTCGCTGGCAGTCAGGGAGGGCTTGCTGGTGGACAGGGCCTCACTGTGTCTTGTACAGCCCATATGCACACCCCGCACCTGGACAAAGGCCACACCACCAGCTTCACCTCCAGGTGCTCTGAGGTGCTCACAGACCACACCCCGCTCCCTCCTCCAAACTGCACCAGGGTCAGAGTGTAACCCTCTCCCAGCCCTTGGTTCTCATTAATTACTTTCACAAATGTCCTGAGTTTTCTTCACAGCTCTTGCTATAATCTGCGATTGTTTCTTTGCACGTGTTTAATGCGCGACCCTCTACTAGCGAGGAAGCGTGTCAAGCACAGATGCCTTACCCTGCAGTTGCTGCTGATCGCGGGTACAGAGAGGTCTCAGTAAATAGCTCTGATTGAGCTGTGGACCAGGAGAACGGTCGTCGAAGGCTAGAAGCGGAAGTACTAGAGATCAACTCCACCTTCTCGTTGCACATGCAGGGACTTTGGGCCCAGTGCGGGGAAGGAATATGCCCAAGGTTATTTGGTTCCTTACAATAAAGACATTTTAGAAAATATTTCATACACTGTAGGAGATCCACACTCTGTTGGTACCAGCCCTCCTGGGGGCAGGGAGTCTTTGTCCCTCACTCCCCATCATTGAAGACCTTGATGACAGATGACAGCCAGACACTAGGCTTAGACTCCCACTTCAGGACAGCCGTTGGGGGCTGAGGGCAGGAGATGCAAGAGGTGCCAGCCCACTTGGGCAGAAACGACACCGTCACTGACAGCTGGTCCCCATCTGCCCAGGTCCTACCACTGCCTGCAAGGTGCAGCCCTTCCCCACCGCCACCAGGACCGAATGGACTCAGCTAAGGACCCTCTGCCCCTCCAAGGTGTTTCACAGTGGGACAAGGTGACCCCTTATCCCTGGCAGAGCCGAGGAGCAGTTGTGCACAGCCCCAGGGATGGGGGCCTGTTACCTCCTGGACAGTCCCTACTCTCCCCTTGCTTTCGTTGAAGTTCTTCCTGCAGAACCCGCCCAGCAGGAGATAATGCCAGCGCGGGAGGAGACAAGGCAGAAGTCTGGCCTCCTGTCCTCCTCCCAGCCTGGGAGCTTCCTGTGCACTCTCTGGGCTGCCATCTTCCCTCTCCTGGCCTCCTCCGAGCTGGGCTCAGGCCTGAAGATGAGGAGTGAGTATGTGGGACCTTGACTGTCCCCAGCTCACGAAAGAAGCCCGGAGGCCCAGGACTGGAGAGTTCTTCCCAGACCCTCCAAGTCCTACACCACCCCGTCCGCAGCAGCCCCGCAGCAGTGCAGGGGCAGCCACGAGGTGTGCAGCTTGAGGTGAGTCCTAGGGGTCCTAGTTCTCTAGGGGACCACGTCTGGGAGCCCTCCTGCCAGCCCTGGCCCTGGCTCCTGTGGGCCTCAGTCCCAGGCAAACCGGCACAGTTGGCCACCTTAGCAGTGGGGGTGGGGCCCACTTCCTCCCGCAGTGTTTCCTTCCCCTCCCTTTCCTGCCCCGCGGAGGCCCAGCCCTCTCCCCTCCCTTTCTGCCGCCCCTCCCTCCTGGTCTCGGCCAGCCCGCTCCAGCTGCGGCTGCTGCGCCGACACCCCCACCCCAAGGGGCCTCGCTCTGCTGACCAGGGGCTGCTGGTGGCGCCACGTCAGCTTTTCCTGGAAGGCAAAAAAAAATACTGATGAGAAAATGGAGAGGGACGGAGCCGGCACAGAAAGAACTGGAGAGGAACAGAAATGAGAGAGACACCGGAGGAAGAGAAATAAACAGAGAATCGCACACAGCAGGGTTAGAGCCGGAGGGAGAGAAAGGAAGCGAAGAGAGACAGAGCAAGGTCTGCCAGGCTGACGCAGGCTCTGAGAGTGACATGTGGTGGCCGCCACTGCGAGGCCAGGCCAGTCGGGGTGTGCGCTGTTGCCCTCCGCCAAGGGGGCCAGAGCCGGTCTGGGTCCCCGCCCCACGTGCCTGCCACAGCTTGCTGGAGTGGCTGGGAGGCAGCCCTGCTCGCTTCTGGAGGGACTGGGTCAAGCTTGCGGGTGTCCTGGGACGGAGAGTCTGGCCCCGGCCCTTGAGAAGAGAGGATTCTGGAAGACACTGGCCAGCGCACAGGAAGGACATGCTGAGATCTGCCTAGACCACGAACTTATGAGACTTCTTTTCCCTAGGCCTCAGTTCCTCTGCCACACGTGAGAGTTGGTCTAAAGTCATCCAGCCCGGTGTTGTGCCATTCTAGAATGTCTCACAAATGTCCGCATTTACCCGAGGAGCCTGTGCGCACGCATGTGTTCGGGCACAATTCCATGTGCACGCCTGTGAAAGGTGGGCCTGCGCTTATTTCCCGCACGTGCACGAGCGTGGGGGCAGGAGGTGGAGTGAGCATAAGCCCATCTCACGTGCACCCGAGGTTGTGGGGGGGCTGCTGCTGGCCACGCTTCTCTCCTGCAACCCCCTCAGCCCAGAGGCCCAGCCAACCCTGACCCTACACGGGGCAGCCTCTCTGCTGTCTCCTCCCCCACTCTCCTACACCCCTTCCCACCACTCAGGTGTGAGGTCCTCACCCCTCTCCGGATCTCTGACCTTGGAGATCAGGCTGAGCCTCCACACCAGCCGGCTACTCCTCTGCCCTCCCCTCTGCCACTCTGCCCTTGCTCACCGTGTTGGCCTCACATGCCACCTGCTTCACCCTGGGCTGCCACCTTGGCTCTTTTATCCACCTGGACACTGTCCCCCATATTTGCAGGGCTCAGTTCTTCTTGTCTTTTGATATTTGTTCAAATGCCAGCTCCCCAGAAAGGCTTTCCCAGGCCTCTGGTGCTCTCTGTCCCGTCCCCCTGACACGTCTGTTAGTGTTTCTCGCCTGTCTCCCATCTAAATGTGAGCCCCGTGCAGGTGGGACTTGGTTCTGCTCACTGCTACCCCCCTCCAGTGCCCGGCAAAGGGCTTGCCACTTTGTAGGGGCTCAGTAAGTAATTGTTCAATGAATGAAGGAAGAATGATCTCTGGCCTTCCAGCAGGAAGCCTTTGTCCCAGCCCCCACCTGCCCAGGGTCCCTCAGCCACACTCTGCCCCACCCCCAGCACCACCCTCACTACCCTCCCCTGGCCTTTTCCTCAGCCCTGGGGGGTGGTGGTGGCGGGGGGGGGTACTAACTGGGGCATATTTCACAGGAATTATTTTTGTTCTTCCCCACTCCGGCCCCACGATTTCCAGAAATGCAGACCTTGGCCACACCCCCAGGGCACATAGCAGATCTCCCATTTTCAGCCCCAGCCCCTCCCAAAGGCTACGGGTGGGACCAGGGAGTGCTAGGAATGAGAGGGAGCTTTTAGATTAAGGTTCTAGGCTGGGACAAGTGATATAGGGTCAGGAGCCCGTCTCTTTGTCAGCTGTGGGGGCCTAGGAACTGGCCAGGCTTTAGTGGGTGGGGCAAGGGCAGTGAGACCCTGCAGATGAAGCGGAGTCAGGGCTGGAATGGGGGAACAGCAATAGTCCCTTTGCCCCATGGGCAGTGGTTGGAGGGCTAGGGAGGGGGGAGAGCACGGGGAGGGAGGAGGAAGGTGGTGAGACGGAAACATACAGAGAACAGTGACAGGGAAGACCAGGGACAGCCAGGAGGAGGAAGGCTGAGCCTCTCGCTGACAGCAGAAAGCCACTGGCCAGCAGACGCCTGCTCCTCATTAGCAGGCCAGGCTGAGTGCCGCTCTGCGCAGCGCCACTCCCCCAACCACCAGACAGAGGCTGCGGCCGGGCTGGGCTTCTCCCGGCCCCCGAGGGGACATGGGGAGGTTCAGGTGGGAGCACCAGGCCATAGATGGGTGGAGAAGGGGCTCGGCTGAGGCTGCAGACCATGGGAGGCCAGGCAAGGAGGTTTGTTGACTTCAGCCCAGGGTAACCTCTTAGTGCGCAGCCAGTCGGGCTGGGCAGGTGGTGTTGGCAGCGGAGGCCTCTGGGAGAGCAGGTGGGGCAGGGGGAGTGCCGCACAGCTGCTGGGGGTGGCAGGAGCTCAGAGAAGGGAGGCGACAGCTGCGGATCAGGAAGATTCGAACTAGAGGTGGGAACTTAAATAATTCTCCTAAATTTTATCACAGTGACGCACGCAAGTGGCAAAAGAGAAAATCACGTTGACCGAGAGGCTTACGACAAAGTGCCACTGTGCTGTCTCCCATCCTCCCCTCTCCCGTCCGCTCTCCAGAGGCAGCAGCTGGTGGTTTCCTTTCTCCTTCGCTGTGGTCACACCGGTCAGGCCCGCCCACGACATTTGCAGGGCCTGGGGCAAGGGTACAGTTGGAGGCCCATGTACCATGTGTCTAAATATTTTAAAGTTATAAATCCTATAAACTATTTAATATGTCCTGTTCTCCTACCTTGACAACTGTATCTTCATAACCACCTGGAAGGGCAAATTCAGATTTAGAATTCTTGCTGTCTTTTTTTTTTTTTTTTGAGACAGAGTCTCACTCTCTTGCCTGGAGCGAGTGCTGTGGCGTCAGCCTAGCTCACAGCAACCTCAAACTCCTGGACTCAAGCAATCCTACTGTCTCAGCCTCCCAAGTAGCTGGGACTACAGGCGTGTGCCACCATGCCCGGCTAATTTTTTCTATATATATATTTTAGCTGTCCAATTAATTTCTTTCTATTTTTGGTAGAGATGGGGTCTCGCTCTTGCTCAGGCTGGTCTCGAACTCCTGAGCTCAGAACGATCTGCCCACCTCGGCCTCCCAGAGTGCTAGGATTACAAGCGTGAGCCACCGCGCCCGGCCTAGAGTTTCCGAATTCTGATTCATGCTCAGTTCCAGATAGCGTCTGACATACCACCTTAGTAATCGCATCTTTCCCATCCATCACCGCCAGATAAAGGTGTTACCGCAGGTACAATAAGTCTTTCCCTTCTTTCATTAATTCCATAAGTTTAGGGTTTTATCTCTCAGATCCTCTTAAAGCAGACCAATTTATACCCATGTAGTATGAGGAATGAGGCTGTTCCTATTATATTCTGAAGCAGATAAGAGCATCCCAGGACACAAATCCTCCCATTTGGCCCCAGGCTCAGAGAAGAAAGAGTAGCAATCCCAAGGCATCCTTTGGCATGACATCCTGGTAGTCATTTGTAGGGTTCTTTCCTCCCTTCCATTTTTTCATATCAGCTTTTGCTTTTTTGTCTTTGATATAGTTTTGTTTGTTTTCCCTCTTGGTAGTTTCCTTCCCACAGAAAATTCTCCCCCTACTTCTTCCCTCTGATCTAAGTTGAAGCCTTCAGCAAGTATTTGTTTCTGTACTAGGTGGGTGCTATGGGGCCAAGGGGGATACTAGAGACACAGGTGTGCACTGTTCAATTGCAGTGCAGGCTGTGTTGACAGGTGAGAAGAAGTCTGGGCTGATGTGCTCTTCATGTTACTCAACTCTCAGCTTTAGGGTGGGTAAGACTTCACTAGACAGAGAAAGGGTGGGGTGAGAGGGTGAGGAAGGTGCACCTCGATAGAGAGGCTTTCCTTCCTCCTCACAGCAAAATGTACCTGTCCTATATGTACTTCCTTTGCTTTCACAGGTGGTGTCTAGCTCATCCTGTAAGCTCATCTCATTAGTGTAATGAATGCTAGTAGATTAATAATGCCCATCATATATAACATGATTGAATTTTAACAATCCAATACTTTATCCCTAAAAGATGACTTAATGGTGAGCGTTTCAGTCACTGCTGTAGAATATTTTGGGAGAGGCAGACCTTTCGATGTCATACCAGGCAGGTGCTTCCTTAGGCAGGTCATGGGTGAGGTGGAAATGAGACTGGAACCCTGCTGAGCACAGGTACAGTCCTCAACATTAGGTCTCAGGGTTTTTTGGTCTGGCCATTGGTACTAATATTAATTGTCTCAGGAATCCTTTCCTAGTTTTGATTAGGGTTCAGGGTTCAGGTAGAGTTGGAATAATCACCCTCCCCATTCTGCATTAAACCAGGCAAAGATTCTGTCCTTGGGTACCATCATCTTTTTGATGGACAGGGTGAGTCAGAAGGAAATTTACTCACTCCCATTCATTCTCTGCTTATTATTTCCTGCAGTAGGTTTTCTTGTATAATAAACAGCTACTGTGGGTGTTTGAGGGTCTCTAGAAAGAGAACATGCTGTTCCTGTGAGTAGAATGCCTTCTGAAGGAAGCATCACAGCAAACACAGAACCGTCCTTCCTAGAATGAGAAGCTGGCCTCGCAGGAATTTGTCTGCAGGAGGCACAGTGCTCTGCATAGAGCAGACATTGAAGCCATCTTCATTTCTGGCTGACTGCAGGCACCAGTGGACGGGGTAACCAGGACCTTGGTCTCTCTCCTGGATTCAAGTCTCAGGCACCGATGGGTCATGTGACCTTAGGTAGGTCACCTAACCTTCCTGAACATCCATATTCTCAACCATAAAATGGGGATCATTAATGATAGAGTTTACGTCACAGGCTTGTTTATAAAATAAGATGATAATACACATAGAAAGTGGGGCATGGTTAAATGCTACTACGTTCCTTTCTTACCATGTGGCTTCAGGTAGCTGACATAAGCTCTGTGAGTCTCAGTTTCCTCATCTCAAAAGTGGGGTCGGTAATATTTACCTCACAGAGCTGGTGTGAGGATTAAATGAGATGCTAGGCAAGGGCTTAGCATGTGTGGCACGGGGTAGATACGTGAGTGATGTCTGTTTTCTCCATCCTCACACCATCTTTGCCTGGCTGTTGGCTCATGATTGAAATTCCTTCATGATGGTTTCCATTCCACAGATACCTTGTTAAGGAGCAAGTACCACCACCTGGGGCTGATTGTTTTAAATCACCATTTAAAATTTCTCCCCTAAGGTGGGGAGGAGGAAGGACTGTATGGATACGGGAGAGACCCCTGGGAGAGGAAACAGGAAAGCTGAGCTTGGCAAACACGAACATCTTGTCTGCTTCAGTGCTTCACCAGGTGGGTGTCACCAGCTACACAGTCTCCCGTCCAAACTAACTTCTCTGCCTCAGGGATCAGGAAACTCTGCCTCACAATGTGGAGAAACCAGGATTCAGCCTTAATGAAAACTGGACTTGGGGTGGGGCAGTCAAGACCTTCAATAACCATTGTTTATAGTTTATGAAGTTGGTGCTCCTCTGTATTGGAAGGTTGTCTTCACTACCCGTGGACCTCACTCTTGCAAACCCAGAGCACAGTAAAGTCCCTCCATGCTGTTTTTGCCTAA
Source organism: Avahi laniger (assembly GCA_963575035.1). Lineage (NCBI taxonomy): Eukaryota > Metazoa > Chordata > Mammalia > Primates > Indriidae > Avahi > Avahi laniger. The sequence continues at coordinate 49,309 of CAUYSK010021354.1, forward strand.
ACCCCAAACAGCTGAGGCTGGCGCTGTAAAACGTTCTCCCTAGATGCCTGCTTGGTTTTCCTCTGTTAGAGATCTAGATCACAACCCATCAAGGACCACGTCCCTTATGCCATGTGAGCGGATGGTTTGATGATTAATTAGGCACAAATGTGACACGCGGTCTCACAATGCCCTGTGGGGCATATGCTGCTTACAATTTTTGCCGTCAGTTGCTGCCTTAAAGTCAGTTGCTTCTCAATGACTGTCGTATGGTTCCAGTCTTCACAGGGTGTGTGCGTGTTGGGGGGAGGCTACCGCTGGGTGGGCGAGCAGGGCGGGCAGTCACGCTGGGGGACGGGGCGGCTGGGGTGGGCAGGGGCGCTGCAGCAGCGGCACAGATTTCTCCGGTGCTATTTCCAGTGGGTGAGTTTGAGGAAGTACCTGGGGTTTTTGATCTAACCGCAAAAGGCCTTCCCAGCCAGCCCTGGAGAGCAGAGAACCAAGGCCCTCCACCCGTGGCTTTGCCTCTCCAGGGGCACAAGGTTACGTTTGCTGCTAGGGGTTTGGCCAACCCAAAGCCTATGTAGTTTCACCACTAGATTCTCAGAGTCAGACTTCTGTATTTAATGACACCCACGTGGACCAGGGGCTGGGATTCCCCAGACCGGCATCAGTTTGAGCATCACCTGGGACCTGATTGGAAATGCGCATTCTCAGGCCTTACCTGAGACCTCCTAAATCTGAGACTGCGGGGGTAGGGGGAGTGCCATCTGCGCTTCACTCCCCTGTGGGTGGCTGTGAGGCGGCTTGGGGTGCCAGCCCCCTCCCTGGAGTACCTCCCCCAGCCCCATGGCGCCTGAGACATCGCGCTGGGTCCTGCTGGGATCGCCGCTGGGCTCTCGGCTCCGTGGTCACGTGGGTTCGTGAACTAGCCCCCACCCCCCCTCCCGCTCTTTATTTTTATTATTATTATTTTTACTATTATAGAGACAGGGTCTCACTTTTGCTCGGGCTGGTCTCGAACTTCCGACCTCAAGTGACCCTCCTGCCTCGGCCTCCCAGCGTGCTAGGATCACAGGTGTGAGCCACGGTGCCCGGCCCCCGCCCACTCTTTAAAAGGAAGAAGAGGCTGAGCGTTAGGTCGTGCGTGAGCGTCGCAGTCCCTCCAGCTGCGGGCCCTTTTGACACCGCTCCCCCGCCCTGCTGCGAGGCCGGGCTGCCCCTGGAAACGGCGGGGCGGGGGCGGGGGGCTGGCGTTCCGGTCCGGCTGCGCGAGAGCCACTGCGGGGACTGCGCGGGGCCGCGGTCTGGAGAACGCACGCCGGTGTGCTTACCTGTAAGGTAAGCCCCTTCGCTCAAGGTCCGATTTGTCTCACTTTCTCTTTGAAATCCTGAGAAACCCGTAATACTGAGGAAATATAAAAGACCAACAAACAAAAACCAAAACCCAACGGTCTTGAAAACTCCGCGAAACAGAAAATTCATGTTGATTAAATGCCTTCAGTCAAGACGCCGGTAAGTGAATTAGTTTGTGCTGTGAGCTCTGGGTTGATTGTGCTAAACTAATGTGTCTCTTAAAAATTGCCACAGGTTTCCTCTGTGGCTTTTCCCTCGGAGGGTGAAGTGACAGTGGAGTTGAGCACGACGCTGTGTGATTGAGTTTTGTGGGCTCGGCAAGATGTGCTGGTCTCAGGCAGATGGCCAGGGTTGTAAAACGTATTAACTGGCATTCCTAAGCCATATCAGAAAGCAGAGTCGCTTCTTTCCTGGGGGACGGAGCCAGGATACATCTGGTCTCCTTTATTTGCTGCGGAGGAGTCCAGCCGCTGCTCTTCCCCCCTGGTTATCCGCGGTGCCTAATTCTTACTGGAAGTATGAAATTAAGTGAATATTCTTTGTGTGCAAAACAAAACTTCATATTTGAGTGAACTTCTACTTAGGAAAAAAGAATTCAATTTTGCTTTTTATAAAGCAGGTTTGTGCTTTGGTGTGGTATATAGCACTTTGGAGGAAAAATTTTATCTTATTTTGTTATATTTCTAGTATTTACCTGGGCATTCCGTTAGAAACTTTTACTGTAAGTTTCAAAACTCACAATGGCTATTATCCTTTGTGTAGGGGAAAGATGTTTGTTATTTAAAAAGTGAACATGTGAAAGGAAGGGTTTTTACTGTGCTGTAAAAAGGAAATGTGCAGTGATTATGAAAGAACATGATTCACTTCTTTGACTCCTGTCTTTTCCTGAAGAAAATTTATGTTTCTACATATATTCTAGAAGAGGGAATGTTCAATAGGTGTGGTAAGGATCTGTTCAATAGGAGTAAGTGCATAAATCTTAGGATTCCATTTTACATTCAAGCGTTTTTGAGATGAATTTCTGAAACATTCTTATTTCAAAAGCAGTCTCTTATAACACTTGTCTTGCTCAAGACATGTAAGTATCTGAAATCAATTAAAACACATTTACTACACATTTCATAGTGGTTCTGAGGGACTGGAATGAATCTAATCACTTTTTACATTTCTCGAAATTTATTTGTAAGACAGAAAAGGTAAAATTTAGTAGTAAATTCAACTCATAAAAATAATGAACATTTAACAGATACTGATATGTTCATTTTTAAGAATAAGACACTGCAATTTTCTATAAATGTGTATCCAATGTGTAATGATTCAAAATATATTGTGATAATTTGAGTTGTTTTAAGTCACTTTATAGAACATATGTAAGAATAATTATATAAAATACTGAAGGCTAAATTTGAATCATTTACTGGTAAGTTAATACATCCAGAACTCTTGAGAAATGCATGCTCAAATGTTGGATTTCATAATTCAGTGTCTAGCACATTGTTTATATGTAATAGAATTTTTAAAAAATCAGGCTTACTACAGTATACTTTACATACAGTAAAATGTAGCCCCTTTGGGTGTACCACTCTATGAATTCTGCCAGATGCACGCAATCATACAACCAGTACCACAGTTAAGACACAGAACCGTTCCATCACCCCACTTTGTACCTCTTTATAGTCAACCCTCTCCACTTACCTCCCACCCCAGAAAATCACTGCTCTGTTTGCTGGATTTATAGTTTTGATCTTCAGCATGTTTTTAACTTGGAAATAATTGCCTCTCTTCACATTTCTGGAAAGAAAAAAACCTCAGTTTCCCCCTTTTTAATAGAATGAGTCAGGTCGTGGTATTTTTGTTTTAATCCTATACATTTTGAGATAAATTGAGGCAAAGACAAAGCTATTTGCAAATGGGAAACTAGAGATGTGGACTAAGTGTTAAATTCACATTGGGCTAATGGATTTGGTTCTGAGCAGATTTTGATTCCACTGTGGTTTAAACCTTTGGTTATGATGGGTATCGCTAGTTTTCCTGAACTAAGATATAAGACCATTAAAAATTGTTATTTATATAATAGAGTATACTGTTCTTTTACAATCTTAGCATTTAATTATGAATAAAACTATTTTTATTATACTTGGGATTAAGAAAGCTACCTAAAATTACATATTATTATCAAATAGGAGCAAAAGAAGGAATGAAAATGACAATTTGAAGACATTTAAAATATGGAGTGATTGCGATCGCTTAAGTAAAATGCTCACCTTTGTGGGGGATAAGGTCTGTTCTCAACTTATTATTTGTAGATGTCAGGATTTTTTTATTTCTGTGCTCATGTTTTGAAATCTGGATTTTCCTGCAGGATGTAGGTGCAAAATCTTTTGTAAAATAATATATATATATTTTACTGTATGATACATTATTCAATTCAGTAAACAGGAGGCTGTTATTGGTAGGCACTGCTCATAAAGATATTTAAGACTGATGTCTTTTTCCTTTGTGCTATGAAAAACAAGAGCCTGTATTTTCAATACACGACTTGCAGAGAACTTGCAAAGGACTACAGTGGTAGTAAGTAGGATATGCAGAGTGGTAAGTATGTCAGGAAACAGCAAACTGGATAGTTGGCATTTCTAGCTGGAACCGTTACAGATCTTGAACATTAAGGGCTTTTTAGCAGGAAATCTTTGTGTTGGTGTACTTGAGAGAGAGAAGGAGAGTTAGGGTCACCTGGAAAGACAGATTGCTGGACTTGTATAGGTTTTCTCAAAACAGGATTGCAGCATTTTGTTGGTAAATCATTTTATGTCCTACCACTAAACGCAGGACTGGAAGGGGAGTTGAGTGTATTTAGCCTAACTCCTTGACTGTCCGTGTCATCTTGAATCTCTTCAGCTGAAATTCTCCTTAACCTTGCCCCAAATGAGTATTTGAATATAGCCCAGTTTCCTAAGAGGAGAGCATCTGTGATGTCTGTCGTTGGTATTAGGAAGGAGCAGAAACTTGCCGTTGAGAGAGAAGACACACAAGATTGCTGAACTCTGTCCACACCCCTGCCATAGCGTGTGACAACCCTGCAACTGAGGCTTTGTCCTCTTCCCCAATCCAAGTCCTCAAAATTCCATTTCCTATCCAACTAGATAAGCTCCAGTGGGCTACTCGAAGAATTAGCTTTTTCTCATTTTGGAAGATGCTTGCACAGGTTCTTAAGAACTACATGTAAATCAATTATTAATGATCACTCCTATGGTGATTTTGGAGTGTTTTTTATTTATACCTTATTAATATTAAATTGATTGAGAACCTTAATGTTTTGCTTTGGAAAAGATATATTTAAAGCTAGTTATTGCCAAATAGCTACTTAGGCATATTAAGGATGCTTGTTGCTTAAGAAATATATTTTTTAATCTTTTCCATGAAATTCTTTCTAGTTACTGCTTTGTGAGTATGAATTTATGATTTCTGTGGGGTATTTGAGATGAATGTTTGGGGAAGTGTGATGGGCAGGTGAAAGAGGAATAGGAATGAGCCTACAAAGTCTTCCAAGTCTGCAGACTTGAGAATATGGCATCAGGAGTATGTGGCATTTTGTCCACACATACAAAGTGCTGACAGGCTACCAGCAGCCCAGCTGTCTGGGCTGGTGGTGATGCACTTCTGTTGAACAGAAATGAACAAATAAAGTTAGGCAAAAATATTCTGGGTAGCCATAAAGACATTTTAACTTCAATTGTCTAGAAATTCTGACCAACATTGTAAGTGTATTCAGTGGCATGCCAATAGACTGGCTTCATTCTTTTGGATATGTTATAATACCTTACAGAATGCTTTCACATACATCATTTCATTTCATTGTCAGAGCACTGTGAAAAGGTGCAGCCCATAAGAGATCCCAGTCTACTGAAGACAATGTGGATGCTCAGAGAGTTTGTGTGATATGTCACACAAACAAAGCTAGGATCACCTGGCTTTCAGGCAGAGCTGGGACCAGGACACTCAGTGTTCTACTCTGTCTACTGAGCCAGAATATACATAAAAATAGGCTCATTGGTGACTGACTTCTTATTTTTTAGATTTATAGGTGCTTTGATAATATCAATCTTCCTTTGGGGACAGGATCTCACTCTGTTGCCCAGGCTGGAGGGCAGTGGCCTGATCATAGCTCACTGCAACCTCAATCTCCTGGGCTCAAGCAATCCTCCTGCCTCAGCCTTCCAAGTAACTAGGACTACAAGTATGAAACACCATGTCTGGCTAATTTTTTAATTTTTTGTAGAGATGGAGTCTCACTATGTTGCCCAGGCTAGTCTTGATCTCCTGGCCTGAGGTGATCCTTCTGCCTCAGCCTCCCAAAGTGCTGTAATTACAGGCATGAGCCACTGTGCCCAGCTATCAGTCTATTCTTTTTAGAGTATCTTTCTACCATTTCTAGGGCCAGCCTTTTTCTTCTCTACAGAGTTACTGTCAATATTTGGAGTTTTAAAAACTTTTTATTTTTTCAGTTTAAAAGCCATAGTGTATTCCCTTGCTAGCATATTAGAACACTGTGCATAATCCCATGTGTACAAAAAGCTTTCCAGCTGAACACAGGTGACCTGAGAGGGCCAAACACGGGTGTGTGTGCTGGGGGAGTGGAAGAGAGGTGTCTGGACAGAAGACAAGAGTTGTTCATCACAAAGGATATGGACCAACTATTTTAGGTTATGGTGCCTAACTAAAGAAAACTGACATGCAAAGAAATGAGTAATTCCTAGAATCAGAATGTCCGGGTACATGTTCTTTTTGGCCTGGTGAAATTCCATGCCAGGACCAACAATAAATCTTTTTAAAGACATTTTTCCCTATCGTACCAGATGTTGTAGTGACTTGAGGCCATGTTTGGGTGTTCAAGTGACGTATTGGGAAAATCCTGCCCCTAAAATGTTGAAGAAATTTGATCTTTTAGAAATTCTTTCCTTCAACGAGTTCGTATCTCTGTTTTAGAGTAGGACTACTCAAATAACCAAAATGGGTTTGTTTATTCACTTTCATAAACCTTTGGTGGAGAAAGCTCCCCTTTTGCTACATGTTCTACTGTCTCCCAGAACTACTACAATGGTTTAAGTTCATCCTCCTTTGTTGTGGCTTTGCCTAAGAAGAAAACTCTTTGCATTGTCTGCTAAGTTACTAATTATCCATGATGCCACTGATAAATAGTTGCCACATGAATCCAGATACATCTAAAACATATCCAACCAAAAACCAACCTAGCCTCTTAATGACTCCCCAGAAATCACTTCTCTAACATTAATTATCATCCTACTGGGGATGTATGGGTTGGCCATATATTGATGATATGCGAGATCTGTATTTTCTAAGCAATGTTGCCATGGTACCTGATTGATTGCCTGGATGCATCCTGGCATTTGCCATTTGGTAATGTGTGTATCTGACAGGTCATTTCAGCATTGTTGGGAGAGAATGAACATTTCAGTTGTAGGTGAAAATGAGTGATGGATTGATTCTCTGTCCCTTAGAGAAATGTCATATTCATTTTATATTTTTATATTTTATTTTTTGAAGGAGGGGAGTGAGGAAGGGGGTTCAATTTCCTTTTTTTTGAGACAAGATCTCACTCTGTCACCCTGAGTAGAGTGACAATTTAGCTCATTGCAACCTCACACTCCTGGGCTCAAGCAATCCTCCTGCCTCAGCTTCAGCTGGGACTACAGGAGTGCACCATGATGCCCAGCTAATTTTAGTAGAGACAGGGTCTTGCTCTTGCTCAGGCTGGTCTCGAACTCCTGGGCTCAAGCAATCCTTCTGCCTTGGCCTCCCAGAGTGCTAGGATTATAGGCATGAGCCACCACGCCTGGCCATCATATTTATTTTAAATTGTATGTTCACTAGATAAAAGGAAGTGTTATTTCAAGTTCATGAATTTCCATGTAACTATTCATTACTTTGTGTCAGGCAAAACTTTACGTTTTTAAGAGGCCTGATGAAAGAAAAAAAAATAGCAGTGGTTTTCTGACAATTTGGTGTGTTGGCTCTGCTAAATTATTTATGCTAAAATCCTAACTACATTTCTTTTGGGTGATGTAAAGTTGAGACAGGATGACATCCAAGATCAACTTGATTGACTATAATGTTCACAGAATGGTTTTGGGGTTAAACCATTTAATTTGTTTCCTTTTCCTTCATTAACTGAGTATTAATTTGAAGACTCTTGTTCAAATTCTTATTCCAAAATTAACTATTTTCCCGTTTCATAATTTCCTAAATGTAATTTAATCTTCATTTGATAAGAATGTTGTATTTATCCTTATGCAAATTTACATTGAGTGGTACACCATATATCAAAGTTAGTATACTGACCACAGTGACCCCATGAACCTTTGGACATATTTTTTATCTATTAAATTGGATAGGGCATCTTGTTTTCTTATCCTTTTTGTTAAAATTCAAGAAATACATATAATTATTACCTCCAGATTTTATTATGCTTAAATACAATTTGTTATATATGTTACTATAATTATTTTGCTCTCACTTGTTACAGTGTCTATTGTTTAAATTCTTTTGTGAAAGTACTTTAAATGTGTTTTGATTAACATAGATTCCCTGAGGGCTCCACCCAGGGAGTTTCTATGGTAGTAGGTCTGAGGTGGGTTATGAGAATTTGCATTTTTTATTTTTTTTTTGAGACAAGGTCTCCTGTCACACAGGCTGGAGTGCAGTGGCACAATCATAGCTCATTGCTGCCTTGAACTCCTGGCCTCCTGAGTAGCTAGGACCACAACCACATTCTACCATGCCTGGCTAATTTTTTAAAAATTTTCTGTAGACACAGAGTCTCGATATGTTGCCCAGGCTGTGGTCTGGAACTCCTGGTCTTAAGTGATCCTTCTGCCTCAGTCTCCCAAAGTTCTGGGATTACAGGTGTGAGCCACCATGCCTGGCCAGAAATGGTTAAGATGGTAGATGTTGTTATGTGTATTTTAATGTAATTTTTAAAGAAAACTTTGGAAAATACTATTTTTGTCAATAGTTAGCATTGTATGCATTACCCTGCATATTTGCTATTAAAAATTAGGGTTTATGTATGTTGATCAAAGATCTAAGTAATTGAAATATGAAATTCATACTCATGGTTTTTTTCAATATTCAAGTTTTATTTTAAGTGATACCAATTACAGTATTTGAAGGGAAGGAACTAATTCCACAGAAAATGGAAGACTCTAAAATATACCCATTAAACTGTTAAAAAGTAAATTGAGTGGTAAGAATACAACAAAGTCCAATTTAGATTCTGAGTGTTGTCACCATGTGATTATAATCACACAGATTCTTCCCAGCTTATAGCTGGAGCTATCTCATACTCCAGTGTGAGGGCAAAAAAACACAACACAAGGAGCAATTATTCACTTCATACATCTACCCTCTCCACCCCAAAATGGCACAAAAGAAACAGCTGGCACACCCTGTAGACTTTTTGGTGTAAAAGAAATGACGATGGATTGGGGAGGGAATAGGTCATGAAGATCTGTCTAAAAACGTCCCTCTCAGGTGAGTTTGTACACACCATCAAGCAATGAGCAGCCTCCCAGAGACGAAGGTTAGGAAACCAAGGTTTAATTCTCAAGAAGTCACAATTTCATTCATTTACTCAATACGAATTTACAAAGTGCCTACACATCATCAGCTTCCACTTGTAGCCGTTTCTAGATAAAAAAGAAACCTGGCATCTCTAGATGCCAAGTCTATAGCTGAAAAGACCTTTTTTGGAATCAAGTTTCTTTTGTACATCTGAAAGGGTAACATCTTAAGACTGAATCATCTTTAACCTGGAGTTGTAACATGATATTTAGCAATACTTGCATCCCAGACATACAACATTAAAAGATACACTAAATTCTGAAGGTGGCTATGCTGCAAAATAGTTTAAAATTAACCAGTTGCACAATATTCATTTATGCTTGAAATCCAATCCTAGACCAAGCTTGTGGCCACTGGCATTGATGTTCCTGCCATCCAGCAGAGCTGACAGCATCAGTTCAATAACTGGCTTTAGGGTGTGAGTGTATCCTAAACCTAGCAGGCTAGAGCTGTTCACTTTAACCAACAAGCAGGCTTCAGAGCTGATCTGATACTTGGCTGCTATTCCAAAGCGAGTGTTACTATTTCCCACTGTCCAGGCAAGATTGACAGTGGTCTCCAACTTCTCGTTCACCTTCTGGTAATTGGAGCCACCAAACTCTGTTCCGTCATTCACATTAGTGTGAAGCTGGAATTCATCAGTCTTGTAGCTAACCACAAGTTGCTCTGGGTCACCCAGGATTTTGTGGTTTCAAAATTCATCTGGCAGCCAGCTAGCCAGACCTCAAATTTAGCACCAGAGTCTCCCAGATTGAGGGCCATTTAGCACCAGAGTGTCCCAGATTGAGGGCCCAGCAATGTAGAAGTCCACCTTGCAGCCTAAGCTTGTATCCTGTCTTGATTTTTAGCATTTTTCCCCCAGTGTTAGGTGAGAAGGATAAATCACAGGTCAGCTTCAGTCCACGTACGAGCTGATCTTCCACGTTAGTCTCAGTGCCTAGTGTGTTGTCAGTGTTCCATTTCCCCATAAACATCAGGCTGTATTCGTCCATCTGTACTTGGTTTTCAGACTGCTTGTCACTTTGGTCTCAGTGTTGGCCAAGCCTGAGCTTGTAAATTTCAATCCATTCTCAGATTTTGTTTTTAAATCAAGTTTTATTAAGCCAAATCCATAGCCCTTGGTGAAGATAAGCCTAGCAGATTTGCCAAGATTGGCAAATGTGGGAGGTGCAGCCATTTTCTCAGAGGCAGTGGCAGAGGGGGACTGTGGTGGAGGCTCTATACTCATGATTAGTAAGTGCATGTAAGGCTGGGCATGGTGGCTAATGCCTGTAATCCTAGCACTCTGGGAGGCTCAGGAGGGAGGATTGCTTGAGGCCAGGAGTTCAAGACCATCCTGGGCAACATGGTGAGACTCCTGTCTCTACAGAAAATTTAAAAACTAGCTGGGTGAAGGGAACTACAAAGGCCAATGTTGGTGCTGGCAAAAAGCCGAAGGAGTAAAGATTCTGCAGTGACATTATCTGCAGCATCGTGTGGATTTTTCACAAGAGGATTAATAAACTTAAAAACTTTCAAAAAAAAAAAAAAACTAGCTGGATGGGGTGGTGTGCACCTGTAGTCCCAAGCTAGCTACTTGGAAGGCTGAGGCAGGAGGCTCACTTGAGCCCAGGAGTTCAAGGTTACAGTGAGCTATGATAGCACCACTGCACTCTAACCTGGGCAACAGAGCGAGACCCCATCTCCAAATAAATAAATGCCTGTGAATATTAAAACAAAAAATCAAGCTCTCCTTGATCCTGTATTCTTCACCAGCTACCTACCATTCTCTCTCTTCTCCCTGTTGGTCAAATTTTTGAAATACAATGTTGATTGGCAGTGGCAGCACCTTTGTGTTAGTATCTTGTCATTTTACCTGGCCCTGTCTCCTTTACCTGATGCGTTAGCTCCCTGAAGGCAGCGTGTGTCTTGGACTCCTTCCGATCCCCTTTCTTCTTCAGCACAGTACCATGGTACTGAAAGTGCTCCCATCTGACTAATAAATACCCTTGACTTGGTGAAATCTTGTATTTTAAACACATTTCATCCTATTCTTTCCTTATAACAAATATTTACTGCAACTCAGTTGCAGTGGAAGGTGAATAAGAAGTAGCATTTACCTCCAAGGAGCTTAAAATTTTACTTCTAATTTTACTTCTTACTCTCCTACCCACCTCTACCATTTCCAAGTAGGATTCAATGTAGTTCTTAATCTAACAATGAGGGTTAGGTTTGTAGCTCATTTAAAGGGATGCCACAAGTGAAAAAAGTGTAAAGGCATAAAATGCCAACTACTTCAAAATGTACTTTCCATATTTCTTAAAGACACAGCACATTTTCCGTAGGGAAATAGCAGGAGAGTAGAGTGGAATGATGAGTTGGGGCAACGTAGAGGCATGCCTTGAATGCTAGAAGAGTGTTACTTATTACAGACGTTGGTGGGGAACAGAGTGCTGATGAGAGCTGGCTTTTAACAATGTGAATCTGTGGGAGGCTGAGGCAGGAGGATTGTTCAAGCCCAGGAGTTTGAGGCTGCAGTGAGCTATGATTGGGCCACTACGCTCCAGCCTGGACAACAGAGCAAGACCCTGTTGCTCTCTTGCCCAGAAAAAAAAAAAATGTGAATCTGGCAGCTCTGTGGACATGGAAAAGGAACAGTAAGGAGCATATTACAGATGCACAGATAAAAAGGAATGACAGGTGGACGCAGTGGTTTACGCCTATAATCCTAGCACTCTGGGAGGCTGAGGCAGGAGGATTGCTTGAGGTCAAGAGTTCAAGACCAGCCTCAGCAAGAGCAAGATCCTGTCTCTACTAAAAATAGAAAAAATTAGCTAGGTAAGTAAAAAATAGAAAAAACTAGCCAAGTGTCATGGCATGGGCCTGTAGTCCCAGCTACTCGGGAGGATGAGACAGGAGGATCGCTTGAGCCCAGGAGTTCTAAGTTGCTGTGAGCTAGGATAACACCATGGCACTCTAGCCCAGGTAGCAGAGTGAGACTCTGTCTCAAAAAAAAAAAAAAGAGAGAAAATCGTAAGAAAGAAAAATATATTTACTATTCATTAAGTGGAAGTAGATCATCATAAATGTTTATCATCATAAATCATCTTCATGTTGAGTACGCTGAGGCAGAGGAGGAAGAGGTGTAGGATGTGGATGGGGAGGCAGCAGAAGCAGGCATACACAGCATAACTACAGAAATACATTGTAATTTCTGACTTTTTTGCTTATTCATTTTTCTAAAAATGTTTCTATATGGTATCAATTTTTCTTCCACTGTTTCCTTTAGTTTCAGTGCCCATCATAGAAGGATCCATGTCATAAAAGAAATCAAAAGCAATTCTGAAATAATCATAATCCTTCTGCCAAACTGTCTAATGACAATTTTTTTTCTGGCACTACTATTTCTATGTCTTCTTCCTCATCATTGGATACTGGTTCAGAAGTACTCATTCCCATCAAGTCATCTTCTGTTAATTCCTCTGATGTAATATCTATTAACTCTTGAATTTGTGGGCGGGCACGGTGGCTCATACCTGAATCCTAGCACTCTGGGAGGCTGGGGCAGGAGGATCGCTTGAGGTCAGGAGTTTGAGACCAGACTGAGCAAAAGCAAGGCCCCGTTTTCTACTAAAAAGAGAAAAAATTAGCTCGGTGACTAAAAATAGGAAAAAATAAATAATTAGCCAGGTGTGGTGGCATGCATCTGTAGTCCCAGCTACTCAGGAGGCTGAGGCAGGAGGATTGCTGGAGCTCAGAAAGTTTGAGGTTGCTGTGAGCTAGGCTGATGCCACAGCACTCTAGCCTGGGCAATAGAGCGAGACTTAGTCTCAAAAAACAAAAAGCAAAAAATACAACAAACAAACCAAAAACTCTTTAATTTCTCTAAGACCTATATCTTGAAACCCTTCACCCCTCCATCTTTTTAGCCACATCCACGATCTCTTTCATGGATTTCCTTGACTGACGCTGTGTAAATCCAGTGAAGTAATACACAACATCTGGCATGGTTTTCTACAGCAGGAATTTATTGTTTCAGGCTTGATGGCTTTCACAGCTTTTTCTATAACAATGATGGCATCTTCCATGATGTAATCCTTCCAGACTTTCATGACGTTCTATTGGAGTTCTCTTTCACAGCATTGAC
>CAUYSK010021355.1:0-14592 GCA_963575035.1 Avahi laniger
CTACAACTAAAGGACACGGGGAGCACTAAAGGGAGGGAAGGGCACGCCTTTAACCTGCATTTGGGGAAGGCAAAGACATAAAGTGTAGCTAGAATGTTTGTACCCTCACAATACCTTGGAATAATAATATAAAAAAAAAAGAAAAAGAAAAAGAAAAAAGAATTGTAAAGATTTAAAAAAAAAAAAAAAAAAGACTCACAGTTTGGCTCAATTCCGTCTCTCGGTGGTCACTTCTCGCATTCCGTACCATAACAGGAGTATTCCCTGCATGTACACATGTAAGAGTTACAAACAAGTATAAAGTTTTGTTGACAAAACTGGCACAGCACTCAATAAATGTATCCCATTGAACACAGTGCAAACCCTTCAAAATTTTACCCAAAAGGTTATTTAATTTTCAACCAGGTAATTCTCAGAACAGTCTTATTTAGACCCTGTCACCTTATACTAGTGTTCTTCTGAAGTAAAAATCCCAGTATTTTACCTTAATTTTAATGTTATCATTAAGAACAAATTAACAATTTTAAAAGTAGAACAGATATGCCTTCCTACTCTGTGATATTTCTCTTTTAATTGCTATAAAATTCAAAGTTATATGCCCTAAAAACTACAGTATTTAGTAATGTTTATGATAGACATTTTCTACAAGTGTAATGAAGGTATACTTAACTTCAAAAATTAAAATAATTTTTAAAGAATGGCTGGATTTCATATCCTTCAAGTCTGTTTTTCTTTTTTTTTTGATTGTCAACATATTTTCACTTAAATTACTAAGTGAAGTAATTCGTGGTTAATGACACATTGGGGCACTCAGTAGTTAGGAAAAAACTCAGTATGTTCATACCATACTATGGGATAAAATTTTAAATAGGCCATTCTCTAAAGATGTATTAAATATTCACGACTTTTCTTATCATGGCTGTTGATGTTAGAATATTAGTATAGTCAGAAGTACTTCAATTAATTTTGTGTTATATTTGTGGCACAAAAATTAACACTACATTTACAATCCCTTAAAATAAAATTGGTCTTATTTTGAGCATGATTTTGAGTTCTATAATTTTATTATTCTATTCCGTATGAAGTGTTTCTACATGAAGATGAAAGGCATGTATTTGCACAAGGCATATGAGGTAACTTGATTTATTGTGATATACTGTATTATTAGTCAACATTTTTAAGGACTGCAAGTGTTAATGACTAAGATTTTCCTTATTCGACCTATTTTCTAGTTGAAAATATATTCTTTAAATATAAAAGTATAAACTCAAAAATGTGTGCCTCATAAAATTTCTATAATTTTACAGAAAATTTTTTAAATTATTTTATGTACATGAGAAATACCCACATTGCATCATTTCATATGCATCTAATAGTGGGCAAGTGAGATTTTCTCCGGGCTTAATAAGTTTGAGAAACCCATATGTACCATATATGCCCACAGTTAAGAAAAACTTAGATTTACCCTGTTAATTTATTTATGCTCCTATTTTTGGTAAATTTTATTTCCTCCTCAAAAGTATTTTTATGATAAATTTTTCATCTATATCTTATTAAAAATTAAAATTGAATTATCTACATTGACATTGTAAAGCATTTATATTTAATTTCTGAATGTCCTTTTGTATTTTCTTTTTCTAATTAAGGAGCAATTTTAATTTATTTAAGAAGCATTGCAAAATACAGAAAAACCAAAGGAAAATAAAAGTCACCTATAATCCCATTAATCAGAGAAAATCATTGTTAACATTTTGATACATGTCCTACTTCTCTGTGTGTGTGTGTGTGTGTGTGTGTGTATGTAAAACCCACACTGAAAATTTGGATTCATATTATATACATATTGCTTATTTTAAACCTCAAAAAATTTTGTGAACATTTTTCCATGTTTTTAAATATTTTACCCAAACATGCATTTAGTGGCTGCCTGGTATTCCATATGTAGGTGTCATAATACTTTAATCTTCTGGGCAACTTAAGCTGTTTCCAATTCTTAACATTTATCAATGATGAATAGTTTATAACTTAAAAGATTCGTGTTTCTAATAAAACATAATTGTCAATTTTCCTTCCTCTATGACTAAAATGGAATAAATGCAAATAAGGAAACTCTGAGGATTTATGTGAATGTCGACAAATTTGGCTCTTTTTACACTAGAGACACTCAATTGAGGGATTCTTCCTGCTTTCAGGAAAAGAATCAGCAATAATGCTCTTCTCTGAGACACCCATCATACACAACAGCTGGCTGTGCTTCTAGAATGTTTCTAATAATGAAATCCTTGGAAGAATTGAGAAAATAGTCAAATCCAGAACTCTGGTTGTACCATTGTGCCTCCCAATAATTTAAGACAGCACCTGGGCTACTGCTGTGGGGTCACATACACCTGGAAACATTTCCTTAAAGAGACAAATCATATAGCATTTCCAATATGCTTTGCTTCCCTCCCTGACCTTGCTTCCATCCTATAGCTCAAGAACAGCTCTGGAATGATGAAATATCCAGCACGTATGCTTATCACAGCATGCGAGCCATTATATGACATTGTCGATTTTTAATATGGAATGCACGTTCTATATAGGAGGCACTAACTGGACATAAAATAGTAAAAGTGAGTGAATAGAAGAGAGGGCCATTACGGAGACCTTGAAATGAAGTGAGGACAAAGCACACTGGAGTGAAGGATGCACAGGGATGGATGAAGGGATATAATATTAAAATAATAAGGGAAGGAGTAAGTCTCATTTCCATGAAGCTGGAGCTCACATTCCTGAATACGTAAGTCAGTAAGCTTTTCAGTACTGTGGAATTCAGAGCAGGAGGGTTCTAACTGGAAAATAAAACAACACCATTTGGACTAGTAGCATATGTAGAAAGTAAACTTTGCAATGTAAATGTATAGACTGACGCCCTGGCCCTCTGTATTTAATGAATATGAATTGCAGTTAAGGATTTTGAGTTCTAGACACAGTGTGAGTTATTCTGGCTGAGTGGCTGTTGTAGAATTCTGGAGAAAAAGTGATTAGCATCTGCATCAGTAGGATCTTTAATAAAGGGCAATGCCACCAAAGTGCTATCAGTGAGATTGTTCTCTGCAGAACACACACTACAGTAAAAGAGGAGCATGAGGAGGCGGGGGGATGTGACACAGGGGAGGTTTGGGAAGCCTTCCCAGAGCTGCTGATCAGCCAGGTGGCATCAGCAGGATGAACCAGGTGTGTGAAACAGGTGGAGGGAGAAGAACATGCCAAGCAGTTGAATACCTTGTGTAGGGTCCCCTTGATGAGAAGAGCAGGTCTGAGAAAAGGCCAGCGTGGAATCTGTACTGGGAACCAATGATGAGTTTTAAGTGAGGTTTGGCAGAGTTCATGGTCTTTCCCTTGATATGTGGGAGAGCAAGATTGGAGGGTCAGAGTGGATTCTGTTAGAATTGCTGAGGTTACTGCTGTAGCTTAGGAGAGGAGAGGTGGAAGCTTGGACGAAGGTGATGACGGTAGTTATGGGAGATGCAGCAAGTTGGCAGATTAATGATCAACAGAACAGTACTTGGATAATACGGCTCTAATTTATAGAACACAATAATATATCCCCACTATTATATAGGTAGAAAGATAGATAGAGAGAAAGAGAAAGAGAGAGATTTTAAGCCTTAGCTCATGTGATTATAAAAGCCAAGAGTTCCATGGTCTGCCCTCTTCAAGGTGGAGAAGCCAGTGGTGTAATTCAGTCTGAGTCCAAGAGCCTGGGTCAGGTTGGGGACTGTGAGAAGGCAAGGGTATAAGTCCTGATCTAACAGGACAAGATGATATCCCAGCTCAAACAGAAGCACATTCGCCCTTCCTCCAGCATTTTGTTCTTTTCAAGCCCTCAATGGATTGGGTGGTGCCCACTCACACTGATCAGGGTGTTCTTTACTCAGTCTGTGGATTCAAATGCTGATCTGATCTCTTCCAGAAACACTCTCAAAGACACCCATAAAATAATGTTTTACCCTCTGTCTTGGCATCTCTTAGCCCAGTCAAGTTGACACATAAAATTAACCATCACATAGTCTATAGGTAATTTTATAAGGCTGATAGTACAGTATCCATACTGTTTTGCAACCCTGTCACTCTATGGGATGGCTTCAATATGACAACTTGCAAGGCTGTGCTAAGATGTATTTAACAGTCTTTTGTTTATTTATTCTTAAAATTACAATAAGGTTGTTGAAACAGAAAGTCACAACAGTTGCTTTATTCTTGCAAATTTCTAAAACAGTGATTACCATAAATATAAATATAAATTTAACTTTTAATATTAACTTCAAAGGTTCTTAGGAATCTGCATTTTAAAAGATATTTTCTTTTTGAATTTGTCTAGCTGGTTTTCCTGTTTTCACCAGAAGAAACCTCCTCCCCAATAAAAGTATGCATTCTACCTATTGGTAAAAATTTACATTTTAGCATGACTCATAAAATGAAAGCATTTTAATGGAATATTTATTGACAAGAAAATTCTGAGAGAAATATATTTACATACTTCCGTACACATTATATCTGTGATCAATTCAACATGAGAGCAGTGCTTTGAAATTTTGATCTTCGAGTTATCTGAAAGAATGTTTCATTCCTAATGTAGAAAGATAATTTGTAATAGGAGTTCATTAACACATTATTGATGGTTTTAAGGTATAGATAGATCAGAAATACCTGTCATCTAAAGTCTTAAAGTCACATTTAAAAAAGTTATTCTCATGATAAAGCTAATTTTAAAGTACAATTATGTTTCATTGTTTTATTTAGTACTACTCATATATTCATTGCACCATCAGACCACATAGCTACTTGGTACAGGGAAATGACACATCCCAGAGTCTTGCTAATATATAGGTGATTCAATGCCTTGATGCTATGGTCTGGAAGTTTGTGTGCCTCAAAATTCATGTACTGAAATTCTAACATCTAACATGATGGTATTCAGAGGTGAGGCCTTTGGAGAGGTGATTAAGTCATGAGGATAGAAGCCTCACGAGTCAGATTGGTGTTCTTGTATGGAGACTACAGAGGGCTGGCCAGCCCTTTCTACCATGTGAGGCCGTAGCAAGAAGATGCCACAGATGAACCAGAAAGCAGGCCCTCACCAGACACTGAATCTGCTGTCACCTTGGTCTTGGATGACCCAGCCTCCAGAACTGTGAGAAATAAACTTCTGTCATTTATAAGACACCCATTCCGAGATACTTTGTTACAGCAGCCAGAACCCACAAAGACACTTCACTGTTGGTTCTTTTTTGGTTTGAATGGTATGTTTCTCATTTTGTTTCCTGCAAGTCAGTGACAATTTTCACAGGCAGATGTGTCCTAGGTGCCTGTCCCCCGGGTAGAAGCTTGTTTTTAGAGCATAGCTTACCAGCAATGACTTTTATTAAATCACTTCTGTAAGAAATCAGTGTTGTCAGGACTTCTCAGTTCTAATATTGTTTGATTTTCATACAACCTTTTCAGCTGAAGAGAAGAGAAAAGGAGTAAGTCATTCCCACACGCATGAGCAGATAGAAAAATGTCGGTCTGTTGATTTCAGCCATCACTGCTCACTCCTTCATCTTTTGACTCCATCAGAAGAACAGACATTGCTGTCATGCTAGCTGTTAGATGAGGATGACAGGGTGTATTTGATTCAATTCAGAGCTCATCCTGCAGAGTGGAGCAGGATATTTGTTAATGTATCAAGCTCTACAAAATCAAAAATTCATACACATTTAAATTAAAGAAAGATTCAATCTTTAAACCATATTTGAAAAGCATATTACAATACTCAAATATTTCCAATAATGCACTTATTTGGGGGAAACTCAGAAATATCAGACCCAGAATAGTATACATTTATGATCTATATTTTAATGTAATATCTTTTTTCCTTTTAGAATTCTTGGCATTCTTATTTCTTCTTCAATATTATATATAATATTGAACTGTCACATTTGTGTATTTTAATTTTAATAGAAATTTGATATTAGGTAATATATACATGAGCTATTTTATCATTTTCAATGAGGATATTATGAAATCTATACTTTTTTATAATTTTATATGAAAAGCTTGAGCCAGGACTTGCCAAGTGAAAATCACTTTCAGATAGATTTTGTAGAGTATCTTCTTTTAATGATCCTAGTCTGTTAAAAAAAAAACAAAACTAACATCTCAACCTTCTAAAGAATTCTACTTTAAGAACTGTTTAACTCCAACAGATGTTGGACATAATTTCAGAATTCTAGGTTAAAATGTGAACATGTATTAGTTGCTTTCATGACAATGGGGAAGAACTGACTTTTATAAAACATACACATTATTCTGCTATACTTACTACTTTTCCCCATTTTTGATATTTTGTCTGGTTGGCCGGTGTGCTATTTGTTAAATCATTGGCAAGTTAAGACAAATGTAGCAACTGCTATTACCTGGAAACCAAGATAGAAAATGTGGGAGGGTCACATGAAGGAAATGAAGTGAGCAGAGTGTGGTAAAACTAGGATGTATTTGAATTAGACTGCTCTCGGCATATAGAATATAATAGAACACTTAGTTTGAGAATAATTGGGCAGGAAAAAAGTGTTTATACTTCTTTTTTTAAAGTGAGATACAATAATTGTACTTATTTGGGGGTATGTGTGATATTTTGATACATGTATATAATGTGTAATGATAAAATCAGTGTAATTGGGATGTCCCTCACCTCACACATTTATCTTTTCTGTGTGTTGGGAGCATTCCAATTCTTGTCTTCTAGGTATTTTGAAATATACAATAAATTATTGTTAATTATGTCTCGCTACTGCACTATCAAACACTAGAACTTATTCCTTCTCTCTAATTGTATCTTTGTACCCATTAACCAACCCGTCCCCACCCCATGCCTCTCCTAACAATCATTCTACCCTGTACCTCCATGAGATCCACTTTTTTAGCTCCCACGGAGGAGTGAGAACACGTGATATTAAAAGCGCTTGTACTGTCTGTGATAATTGAGGACTTTCAGCAAAGACGTTAGGTTAAAACTTTACAGACCATGAGCCAGGTAGAAATGTACTCTTGAATAAAGAATACTTCTTCTAGTAAAAGGTAATTTTGGGGGGCTCTGAAAGTAAATTTTTAAAAAAACCAAAATAATGCTAGAAAAAGAAAAGTTACCATTAAGGATTTTCTGTCAGCCAAGACGAAGCAGATCTGGAAAAGATCTGTAAGTTTAAGTTCTAAAAATGATGGAAGCAAGGGAGACATTTGATGATATTATCAGTATGACTATGTGGTTGGTGACAGAAATAAGATAACTTTACCAGGAAACACAAGACAAGACATGAAATAACTGTAAGATTTTTCACCATATATTAATTGTTCTCTTAAGGAGCTGCGGGAAATAGGTCCAACCTAAACTGCTGCTTTTTCACCCTTTAACTGTTTCTCAGAATCAGCAAACGTAGGTTCTGGAAGTGCTTCCTCAGTTCTGCCACTTACCTGCCCTGCCACCTTCATCCATAGGGAGGTGGTTATCCCCTGCCCCAGTTTTTTAAATTAAATTTTTATTGATAAATAATAATTGTATGTATTTGTGGGGATCACATGATATTCTAATACAAGCATAAAATGTGCAATGATCACATCAGAGTAATTGGAATATCCATCACCTTAAATATTTATCATTTCTTTGTGTTGGGAACATTCCAAATTCTTCTAGCTATTTTGAAATGTATAATAAATTGTTATTGACCATAGTCACCCTATTGTGCTGTCGAACACTAGAACTTATTTCTTCTATCTGTATGTTTTCACTCATTAACTAACCATTCCTCATGCCCCTCCCGCACTCCCCAGTCTCTGGTAACTATCAGTCTACTCTCCATCCCCATGAGATTCACTTTTTTAGCTCCCACATACTAGTGAGAACACGCGACATTTGTCTTTCTGTGCATGGTTTATTTCACTTAATGTAATGGCCTCCAGTTCTATCCATGTTGTGCCAAATGACAGAATTTCGTTCTTTTACATGACTGAATAATATTCTATCATATACACATACCACATTTTCTTTATCCATTCATCTGTGGAAGGCACTTAACTAAACTGGTAAATGAAAGAGGCAGTAGAGAAAATGGTTTCAGGGCATCTATGGGCCAATTGCACCCTAATGTGATCTTCACAGACCATGTCTAGAACGTACTTGTTGAGCTCAGAATTTCCCAGAATATTCAGATAAGGTAGCCCCCATCTTACTCTGACCCTTCTCAACATAGAGAAGTGTGCATGTCAGGAGGCTTTGTGAAGTCCTAAGAGGGACACAGAATAGACAAGGCTCCTCAAACAGATTTGGCCATGGACACCTTAAGAAAAATCAACTTTCTTGAATTAATATAGAATAGAAAAGCCAAAATATTGTTAAATTTAAAAAAAAAATCAGCTTTCTCATGAATATAGTTCATCATAAAATGCAGCTAAAGACTGATAAGACTTATTAGTGAAGGTAGGGCGAGGAGAAAGAACACTTCAATATGCAAGTTGTCATCTCCGTTATCACCTGTGAATAGAGTTTAACAGGTAGTGAAAACATAGGGTAGCATGTTTGAGAGTTTCAACGTGAGATTAGGAAAAATTATGTGAAGGATCACCAATGACAGGAAAATAACAACAGCAACAACACAACCACTACCCTTTAAGTGTGCCTCCACTTCAGTCTCGCCTCAGAGTGAAATAGATGATCTTGGTATTATTGCCCAAGTTTACCCAGCTAGGGAAATTTTAGGGCTGGAATTCACCGGGACTTTGTCTGTTTGCCAAGTTCACATTCATTTCTACCTCTACCATCTCTCTGTAACTGTTGCTTCCTTATGCTGGTTGGTGCAGATGTGGATTATTTTGTAAATTTAACTACCCTTCTGGTAAACTGTAAACATCTTGAAGGTAGCTTCTTTGTCTTATACTTCTCATACCACTTCTGCAGCCTCATCTGAGAACAGCAGACAATAAAATACAAAATGAGATCTCCAAAAATGAAATAGAATTCTGGAATTTTAGAGTTTGTGAAGAATTTTGTCCCATTATGTCGTTTAAAGAGTGATTTGAGCTGTCCCAGGTAAAACCATGATTAGAAGCTAGGTTTGGAGAAAAGCCCACATCTTCACCTACCAGAGTATCATCGATAGATTAGTTCTGTAGTGGTCTGTACTTCCCAAGGGGTTTAACCTTCTTCCATGGCAGTCAAATTTACCTGTTTTTCAAAAATACTATGCTCTGGATTAACATAAAATCCAATTAATATTTTAGAATAAGAGATCAGTCAATGAAACATTTTATGTCACATATCTTCCTCTCAAACTCAGTATAATCACGGAAATACTATTTTCACAAATATCTCCAATTAAATTATGAGAGGAATTTTTTAATTAATTCATTTATTTAACTCATTCAT
This sequence comes from Avahi laniger, assembly GCA_963575035.1. NCBI lineage: Eukaryota > Metazoa > Chordata > Mammalia > Primates > Indriidae > Avahi > Avahi laniger. The sequence goes on from CAUYSK010021355.1 coordinate 9,443, forward strand.
TACTGAGGTTTTGCTACATACCAGGAACTATGCTAGCTCATGCTACTACAGGAGCAACAAGGAAACATGGGCTCTGCTTTTAACATTGATAATCTTGTGTGGTACTCTCATTTGTTTATTATTATATAATCACCGATGTATTTATATAAACATTTTATGCCTGCCATGAATAAAATATTATCCTTTAGTGAGTTCTGTGATGGGATAAACAAACAGCACTATGATAGCTCCTGGACTAGGGTAACAGCCCCCAGGCAGTATGTACAATAAGGTTGCCAAGGTTCTCATGGCAGTATTGTCACCTTGGAAAGAGATTGTGGTGTTTACGGTGGTAGTAAAGGAAATGAAAAAAATATTGGTGATATATTTTGAAAGAGAAATCAATAGTTTTGTTGATTATTTTTATGTTGGTGTTAAAAAAAGAATGACTTAAGAAGGACTCAAGTCAAGTCAAGAATGACTCCCAGCTTTCTGTTTTGGGGAAATCAGGAGCAATGATACAGTTTACCAAGAAAGCAAACACCACTAAAGAAATATTTTTATGTGAGAGGGCCGTGAATTCCTTGCAGAATATATTAGGTTGTTTAGTATTAAATGTCCTATTTCCTTAAGTACTAAGTTTGACAGTTAATATCTGGGACATTTCACTTTGACACTTCTTGTTTTATTTTTGTTGTGAAGGTACATCCTCATTTTTTCAAACACACGTTTTGACTTGTGATTATCTTTCAAATTTTTTAAAAATAATTTTTGTATGACCATAGATAAATCAAAAATTTGTATTATTTTCAAATATGAGTGCCATTGTGAAACTAATACAACACAGCTCAAAATAACGACAAAGTGTTTGGAAAGGATGCGGCTAATGGACAGAATATTGATGGTTTAAAAAGTTCCATTTTGCTACTTTTAATCTTCAAAATGAGCCATGTGGATGACCTGAGACCAAGGTAGATAATGATAAACTAAAAACTGTAGTGAAGGCAAATTCATCTCAACCTACACATAAATTAACAAGGTTTGACATTACTATTTCAACAATATTAGACCATTTAAAACAAATTGACAAGGTAAAGAAGCTGGATAGTTGAGTACTACATAGATTAAATAAATATCAAAAGAAAAATCATCTCAATGCTTGCCTTTCTTTGCTGTCACAACATAAAGGTGAACCATTTCTACACTGTATTATTACATATGATAAAAAATAGATTCTTTTTGACAATCACAAGCATTTAGCACAATGGTTGGATAAATATGAAGTGCCGAAACACAGTCCAAAACCAAATGTTCATCAGAAAAAGCTAACGGTGTCTATTGAGTGGTCCAGCACTGGTATTTTCCACTACAGCTTCGTGAAACCTGGTCACTCCATTACAGCGGATGTCCACTGCAACCATTTGGATGAAATGGTAAGAATACTTGTGATTAAACAGCTGAGATTGCTCAACAGAGATAGACCAATCCTCTTGCAAGACAATGCTTGACCACATGTCCCACAAACAACACTGCTCAAATTACAGAAGCTGGATTTGGAAACTCTCTGTCATCTACCATATTCATAGACCTTGCACCAACTGACTACCACTTCTTCCAGACTTTCGGCCACTTGTTACAAAAAAAAATATTCAATTCTCAGCAAGCTGTGAAAAAGGCCTTTTGCGATTTCCTGGCCACTTGTTCTCCAGGCTTCTTCACTTCTGGAAAAAACAACCTGCAGTTAAGATGACAAAATTATGTCAATAGTTTAGACACATACTTTGATTAATTGCACTGCTTCTTGTTTGAGATATAATAAACTACACTTTTGATTTGAAATCGGACATTTCGTATTTAATGACCTATGGTCAGGATCCCTAGAAGACATGCACCTGAAGAAATCTAGGAGGCCGTGGATCCTAGAACTCAGGAGAGAGAGAAAATCTGTATTTGCATATATAGTAACAGAAGCCCTGGAGTAAATCGGAGCAACCCACCGAAAACATGAAGCCTGAAAAAAAGAAAGAGCATTTAAAAGAGGGTCCAAAATAAACCAATTAAGAAATTTTTAGAGAACCAGGAGGCTGAGAAGAAGCCTGGGAGAGAGAAACTACATTTAGAAGGAAAACTAGAAGCTTATATTATCATGAAAATCAAGAGGAAAATGCTTTGAGAATTCCCTGTGGAAATAAAAACACTATAATTACAGGAGAAGCTGGTCACTCCAGTGTGGAAATACAGACTCTAGGAAAGTTGCAGACTGCATCCTTAGCTCAAACGCAGAGACAAATTAAACTTTTTTGTGGTTTCCCCTTCATATGCATATAAATATTACTGTGGGAAACACTAAAACAGAAATAAAATATCTTAGACTGAAGAAAGGAACGAAATCTAGATGCTGGAGCCATAAATGCACTAGAGGTAAATTGCACATTCAGGACATTAGTGCAAGACATTAAGAGACAGAAAATAGCAATTGCACATTCTTTCTATTCCTCGTAAACAGAACTGGAAAAGGCTGTATTTTCTCAGAGCAAAGATGAAGTGTTCCAAGTAGCAAAATATGTCTTTTAAAAGCAGACTGCTATTGGGGAATAATTAAATACATGATTAATGAGGTAGGAGGCACTGGCTGGCTTCATGCAAGGCTTTAGTCAATACATATTTACCAAATAAGTGTGTGGTACACACAAAGCCATAGCAGGAGGGGAAGTGACTGGCATCGTAGGAGACCCTAGATGAGTGACTTCAAATTACCTTGAATTCACCTCAGCTATATGGGGCTCTTTACAAACCCTGCAACCCTGATTTCTTTTCTTACCTTTTTCTCAGAAACACGTCCTCAATAGGCTTTCTTGTGTAATTGTATCTTATAATTGGTTGTTTGACTTTTAATTATATTCTGGCCATTAATTGATTCAAATGTCACTCAAGCTAGCTCCCCAGAAAATCATTAACTTGTCTAAAGTTTTACTCCTCACCTTTAAATTTAATAGATTTGGAACTTGCTATAGACACAAAAGAATGGTGACATGCTTTTGCCTTTTTTTCACAGTTTGTTCATGGTTTATTTTCAAAAATATTTTTCTCAATATATACGTTTATTGTAAAAAATTGGAAGATACCTACAACTATAAAAAATAAAAATGAAATTGAAAATCACAAATAATTCCATCATGTAGAGATAATCACTGAATCTTTTTATCAATCTCTTTCCCCTCTCCCTCTTCCATACACACAGGAATATCATATAAAAATTATATACCATGCGGCCATTTGGATAGCCTATCTTCTTATACAAATTTTATGTACTTCTCCATGCCTTAAAATGTTCTTCTATGGCATGATTTTTAATGGTGTGCACTTGCATCATAAAAATAGCATTAGGTATTCTCTTATTTTAGACATTTTATATAAATTTTCACTATTTTTCTCTAATTTTGCTACATTTTTCATTGTTACGACCATAAGTATTTCATGACACAAGCATTTTTACAGATGCCATTATTTCTTTTCACTGTAGATTTTTATCTGTCATACATACTCATATTTTGTTGGAGAACAGCAACACTTCACTCAGCACTTCCCTTCTGATTTTTCTTTCTGGGTACAATGACATTCAATTCTTTTATATAGTTCTTCTGTTTTTTTGTATGCATTTATATACATAGTAGTTGTGTTCATATTGCCACACCTTGACTTTCCTCTTCAGTGTGGAAGATGGGGCTTAGACTTTCTATTCACACACCTCAAAGCCCCCAGCAGATACACATATAATACTTTGCCCATGAACCCAACCTCCCTTACCATAAAATCAATCTTTCATCGTATCAATATGAGTTTTATAGTATGACTAGAAATGCTACTCTTGTCCTAGTCACTTAGAATTCTATGATTATCTTTTCTTTCTTACATATTTTATATTGTTATTTATTTAGCATGGCAGCAGTGTTACATATACATATTTATGTTTTCCAAAAGTAATAATTACTGACCTTGGGAAGTTCACAAAGGGGAGCTGTAAAAATGTGTTCAACTATGATTCAATTACTATAAAATTTTACATGGTTGTAACAAAGATTATAAATTTTTATTACAGTAAAGATTTGTAATCATTAACACCTCAAAGTACGTTTTAACCATAATAAGGGCTTAGTATATAGTTCCTTAATGAATAAATGGATTCACCAACTGTGTTGCCTCCTATGTTATCTGCCAAAAAATCAAGAATCCAAAGGAAGATTATGTGCTTCTAGTTTTCTCTGAGTAAATAATGGAAAACTGTGTGGAAGTCTCTGCTTGAGACCAGAGACGTTTGAATCTTCTACTCCTGTCCTCCAAATTTCCGTATCTCAGACAAATGGAAGCTCAGCAGTTCTCTGGTTGATTTGACTCAAGTATAAGAGAGAGTCTGTCCTGAGACATTGGGTCCTTTTTCAGCCCCTTTCACTGGTGTTCATCAGGAGTAATTCACTCTTCCTTGTTTCTGACAGCCTTGGAGCTTTCAACTATGACATGTCAGCTTAACCTTAGGAAAAAAGATCGTCATTCAATGGCTTTGGATAGCAAGGTTTACGAGTTCCTTCACCAGTTCCACTTAATGGCTTCAATATTTCAGAACAGGGGCTTGGGAGAGTTGCTTTCTGAATGATCCTTATAAAATGGCATTCCTGCCGATTGCCTATTTCGACAGCAATAAAGGATGAAAAATGACACAGAGCACGGGGGTAGGTCATGCATCTGTTATTCCTGACTGCCTTTGCTTGCTCTCTTGGGTCATTACCTACAATCTGCTGAGTTTGGCCTAATTCATTTGAAGGTTTAGCAGTTCTTTAGACTTTGAAGATAAAGGCAGATTTGTGCAAAAAAATTGTCTTTTCATTCTCACAGATTTGGTTGCAAGCAATAGAGAAAGCTCTGTAGTATTTTCCTGGGACACTAGCTGGGATACACTTTTTTTTTTTTTTTTTTTTTTTATTTCAGCATAATATGAGGGTACAGATGTTTAGGTTACGTGTGTTGCCCGTGCCCCCCCCTCCCCCCCTCAGTCCAGGTTTCAAATATGTCCATCCCATTGCGTGGTGCACATTGCACTCTTTGTGTACACATATACCCGTCCCCTCCTCCCTCCTCCCCCCTCCCCCCTGCCCAATATCTAATAGATGCAATTC
>CAUYSK010021356.1:0-17050 GCA_963575035.1 Avahi laniger
CAGGCCTGAGGCTTGTGGGTGGCGTGAGGCTCCCAGTCCCCTGTGCCGAGCCCTCCCAGGCTCCCACCGTCTGGAACCCATGCTGCTCAGCATCCCTTGGGCTCCTGGGCTGCTTTACAGCTGTGTGGCCCCAGGCAAATCACTTACCCTCTCTGGGCCTGACTCATCTGAAACATGGGACTGAAGATGCCCCCGACCGGGGCGTGGGAACTGGGTGTGGGTGTGACTGTTCCCACCCATCGGAGCAGAGTCCCGGCCCCTAGAGTCTAGCCCTACACTGGCGGTTCTCTTGATGACCTCCGGGGCAGGGCCGAATCAGGATCTGGTGGAAATCTGGTTTCCCAGATCGCACAGAGGCACGGAGGTAACAAGCTACACGCAGCCGTGAGCGTGGGGCCCTGGCCCACAACGTGCTCTGTGAACATTTGCGAGGCAAATGAAGTCCCCGCACACAGCCCAGTTCACGTCCCCAATTCTCCACAGTGGCAGTTAGGGAAAGGACCTTGGCCTCCACTTTAAAGGTGGGGAAACTGAGGCTCAGTAAGATGAATCCTCATGCCCAAGGCATAGCCAACTGAGAAGCAGGACCTGCATGCAGCTGCGGGCTCCTTCCTTAGGTGCTCCCACCTCCACCCTGTGGCTCCCGCAAGGTGGCCACGACTAGCCCTTAAGCCTGAACTGGGACCCCCACAGATGGCTCAAGTGCTGTTGGGGGGTAAGGAGGGGCCACCTCTCTTCAGCTTCTGAGAAGTCTGCCTCTCACTGGCCAGTGGGCACCCAGCACACAGGCTCCAGCCCGCTATGGTCAGCCTGAATCAAAGGCTGCCTGGCCAGGGTGGCCAGGGCCTGGCTGGGTGACGCTGGCCAGTGTGAGGCTCCTCGATGTGGCAGCCCCATGCCCAGGAACCCTCCTCCCAGGGTCTCGGGTTCAGAGGTGACATTAACAGCCCTGGGGCAGGGCCCACTCCACGTCCAAGGCTCTCTGTGCACAGGTTTATCTCCACACAGATGGCCGAGCCTCCCCAACTGCACAGACGGTGGCTGGCTCAGGGGACGGATACTGCCTAGGCAGCCCCAGGGGCTGAGCCCAGGCCCTCCAGCAGCCCCAAGTCAGCCCAGTGTCATCTCTCCCTGCTGGGGGACCTCTATCAGGCCACCCGTCCTCAAGCCTCTGCTTGTCACCCACCTGTCTCTCTGTGCCTATTCCTGCATCTTCCTGCCAAGATGCTCCAGCTGGTCCCTGGCCTGGCCCAAACCCACGTTCCCAGGCAGCCCCCCAGCAGCCTTCTCCCCGTCGGACCAAGCCTGTCCCCGCCCAGGGCTCCAGCACGACGCTCTCCCGCAGCGCTCACTCCACGTGGAGTTTATTCCAGCCACGTGTGCAGGTGCCTTCCGTGTGCCCGCCGCGCCCGCTGCTGGAGACAAGTGGTCCAGCTGGGGCTGGGGGGCAGGCGAGTGAGCAGGGTGGGACAGAGAGGAAGCCCAGGTAGGGGGTCTGGAGGTGCCTCTGCTCCAGGTCTGGAAGAGTCCACCGGGCAGGGGAAGAGCACAGGGAAACCACGGGCTGAGCCCGAGTCGGGCGCGATGGCAACTGCAGATACGATGATTTGGCAGATTGGGGACCGGGCCTGGTGTGAACACACTGAAGGGGGAGGAAAGCATCTCCCCTCCCCACGGAAGTGATTAGAACCGGCTGCACCACCGGTGCCTTCACCCTGGACCTCAGGGAATCTAGCAGCAGGGGCCAGAATGCTCTCTGGGCACCGTCCCATCCACCCCGCTGGTCGACCTGGCCCGGGTCTCCCCACGGTGGGCGGCAGATCTGGGGCAGAGCTGACCCCGGCCCCTCAGGCACGAGCTCTGCCTCGCTGTCTGGAGAGCTGGGGGCTCAGCAGCCTCCCTGGGACAATTTTCTTCCTAGTTGTTTTCTCTCCAGAGGTCACTTACAATAGGTGACACTCGATTTTATGTGTGAAAATTTTTTTTTAAAAAACCGCTATAAAATATTCATAAGTAAAAGCCTGGCAGGAAAACACGTAGAAACACTACTACATGGTGCTTATTGGGGGCAGGGGTAAAGTTACAAGTGATTTTTTTTCTTTTTTCATGGACTTGTCAAATTTTCTAGCATGGGTAAATTATGTACAGTAAATCTGAAAAAAAAAAAAAAAAAGATAAAACAGGGAAGAAAAGCCAGGCCTGAGGGGATGGTCTGGGAGGTGGGAAGGAGCCCAAGGCCGCGCAACCTCAGAGCAGAAGCCCGCATGGCTCACTTCGCACCCAGGCTGCCCGAGACAGAGACGCCTCTGGTTCACCCCACACCATGGCAGAAGCAGCACAGGGGGAGGCAGCCTCTAAGACTTTTCAGAAGGGAGGGAAGGAGGAAGTGCAAGGATGGTCTGCTGACTCTACCTGACCCAGCACACAGTAGGTTTGCAGATGCCACCGGAAAGAAAGAACATCATTCAGCCTGTTAACCAAGCCTCCAAGCAGCCCCACGAGATCAAGTGGCCCATTTTACGGCCCAGGAAACTGAGGCTTGGAGCCGAAGATCACTCACAGGGGAGACAGGCTGTCACCACCCCAGGTCAGGTGGACTTCGGGGTTGGAGTGACCCAGGACCTGGGGCACCCCAGAGGGCCTTGTCCCTTTAAATCAGCCTGGAGGGGAGGGACAGGCCGGTGTCCCTTGCTCTTCTCCCCACTCGGATGAGTCACCCATGAGTCAGGGGAGGGCAGACACGCTTCCCACTGCCTCTTTCCACATGAAAACCCTGGGCCCCCACGGCTGGGAAGCAGACTCTGTTTGTTTGGGGTTTTTTGACAACCCCCACCCCCACCCCATCCTGGAGCCAAAGCTCTGAAGTCAACAGTCTCAACCAGATTCAGCTGTGAACTTTTTTCCCCCCTTTTTAAATAAACTGTACTCTAAAGGCCCTGGGAGTCTTAGGGGAACTTGACACAGCAGCGAAGGCCGAGTGTCTGGTGGCACCTTGTGGGAGAGGAAGGGGCAGAGCCAGCATAGAGGAAGACTGGGAGAAGAGCCAGCAGGGAGAGAAGCCGGGTTTCGGGGCTCCACCTCCCACCTTCCTGCCCAACAGGGCTTCCGGAAGTGCTGAAGGACGCTGGCAGACCCTGAAGGAGGACTATGCCGGGCTACCTCGTACCACTGCACAGGTTGTTCACTTCATGACTCCAGGACCATTGTTGACAAAGATCACAACGTGGCATTGTGCAGTGTACGACCTGTCCAACTGTATGCATTAGTCCCTCCAGCACATAATGGGCAGAGCCAGGACTGAGACCCAGTTCTGTTCCTCTAACTCTAAGGTCACTGCCCCCTTTTTTTGCCCCTGCTATCAGCAGACCCCTCGGTCACCCAGTGGTGGGGGGTGTGAGCTGGGGATGAAGGAGCCATGAGCGGGTGACTACAAGGCCCCAGGCTTTGCCAATCCGTTTGTAATGCTGACCACAGTCTGCAGACCAGATGGCAGCCTCTTAGCAGGGTATTCAAGGACCAGGGTGTCCTGGTCCCATTGACATCTGCAGCCACGTGTACTCTCCCCTCTGGTTGCCTAAGCACACATGTGCCTAAATGTCACTGAGCCTTTGTATATGCAGTTCCTCTTCCAGGAATGCACTTCCCATCATCCCTCAAGGCCCAGGCCAACAACACCTCCTCTGGGGAGCCCGCCCTGACTTTGCAGGCTCGGTGACTGATCTCTCCTCCTGGGGCCAGAGCTTGTATCCTTCCCAATGCTTGTCCCTCTGTACCGTCCCCATGGCCCAGCACCCTTGAGCTGGGGCTGGCCTGGCCCACAGCAGGGAGTGAGGGAGTGAATGACGAAGGAGGGAATGAATGTTCTCCCGAGACAGATGTGCAGCCCCAGCGGCCACCTCGACTGCTCCAGCCCCACCCTCCGCAAGAGCCAGACTCTGAAACCCCAGGAGCTGCCTCAGGTCTAGTTAGTTCCCAGGACAGCTCCCTGTGTTTTCCTTCCTCTTGAAAACTTGCCTGTCCCCGAGTGAACCATGACCCCCCGGCCAAGAACATCAGCTTCAGATCCAGCTGTGGCTCCCCGTGGGTGGATGCTGCTGTCTGCGACCCTCCAGCCCAGAGTCCTGTCGGGGGGCGGAGCAGCAGCCCAGGCCTAGAGCTGCCTCCCCCCACGGCCACACCCAGCTGGCTGGCCAGGCTGGGCTCTGCGAGTTTGTGATCTCATAGAATTCTTGCAGCAATTCTGCAAGGCAGGAACCATTAGTCCATTTTACACGAGAGGAAACCAGGCTCAGAGAGACCATGAGACCTGCTCAAGGCGTAGAGCCAGGCCCCTCGACCCCGACCATGGGCACCCCGCAACCCCGTTGCTGGTCCTTGGCCAATAGGACTGGCTGTCCAGCCCCCAGGAGAGACCAGCCTTGCCCCTTCCTCGGTTTCTGACTGTGAAATTCCACACCCAGCTGGGCTGCAGCCGACCCCACTGAGGAGGCCGTTCTGCCAGCATCTGGCTTATGCTTTACCAAGAGGCGGCTGGTCCTCTCGCAGGGTCCTGAGGGCCAGGCAGGGCTCTGCGCTGCCCACTGGCCATCCAAGCCCCTGGCCCTCCTCTTAGAAGAAGTCCTCCCTGCCTTGACCAGGTCCAGTCAGTTGACCACTCAGGGCTCAGGCTCCTCCGTGGTGACACGGGGACTGAGCAGGGCCAGTGACACCACGGCTGGCACCAGGCAGCTCCTCTCTGAATGCTGCCTTCCAGCTCCTTCCTGCCTTGACCGCCTCTCCCTCACTCTCACAGCTCCATCTGTGTGAGTGCCCACATGCCAATATTCACATTTGTGGGCACGAATGTCGCTTAGCCCTTACACCACGCAAAGCACTTTTAATTCATTATCTCATTGCCTGTCCAGTGACCCATTGAGGAGTGTACCACTGTTATCACCATTCCCCACAGGTGAGGCAACTGAGAGCTTAAGAGACTTCTTGCCACAGGAAGGGGCAGCGCTGGGACTCACCCCTGAGCAGCCAGACATGAGGAACAGAGCTGGGTCTCAGTCCTGGCTCTGCCAGTTTTTTGCTAGAGGAGAGATAATGCACACAGTTGGGCAGGTTGTACACTGCACAACTCAAGGGAGTCGCCTGCTACCCGCTGCACTAGACCTGTGTTTGGTTTGAAGAACATACACACATGTCCTGGCCATGTTTTTGCTGCAGCAAGGACAAAGAAAGGGTCTGTGATTTTATTCTATCTCAGCCACAACTCAACACCTTCATCAAAACCACGCAGGGAGGTTACTTCTTCGGGTTGCTCTGGATGGAAAGCCAGGGGCACCCAGGCTCAGGATAGAGCCATCCCTCTCTACGTGAGTGACCTGCGGTACCTCCCTGCACCTTTTCTTATAAAAAGCCATGCCAAAAATACCCAAACGTGTTTAAGGCTTTGTAAGCCTGGAGCACAAGCCCAACGTGTCACCTTTGACCCTCATAAAACCTGGTGGCTTCTCTATCGAAGCAGCCCTGGGCAGGAGGTTCAGCCCACCTGGCAGCACCCTCTGGCTTGCTGGCCAGCACCGGCCCACTCCCCAGCTGCACAGAACACAGGCCTCCAAAAGGCCACGCGAAGCTCTGCTAGCCTCGCCTCCCCCGAGCTCCCGGCAGCCTGGCGGCCTGCGGACGGCCGAGGGTGCGCATGAGGCCAGCCCACCCAGCACGGTGTCACAGCTGACCGGTCGGGCAGCTGCGCGTGCTCTGTTCAGCCCCCAGTGGCCAGGTGGTCTCCTCTGGGTCCCCTTGGACGTGGACTTGAAGTTAGGATGGCTTGAATCTGGGCTGGGCAGAGCGGGGCTCCACGTGCCTCGCACGGGAGGTTTCTCACATCTGTCCCTCACACCCTGGGATCGGGATTTCACAGGGGATCTGCTGGCCATGGTGACGGCGGGCGAGAAGCAGAGGCCTGACCGCACCGAGCCTGCCAGCCACATCAGGAGTCTGCTTGGTCCTGAGGGCAGGGGCAGCCATGGCTGGGCTCTCAGCAGGGGGCCTCTGCATCTCCTAAAGTCCCCATGGGCCTCTGGGCGGGGCTTCCAGGCAAGAAATCCCCAGGGAGCCACTGCAGGAACCTCAGCTGCACCTCCAGGTATGGGACTGGGGGCAGCAAGGGTGCATTTCCTAGGCAAGCCCTCGGGGGGAAGGGCGGCTGCGCAGCATCCCGGGTCCTGAGCTCCTCTCTGGCCGGACTCCTGGCTCTCAGTGGCCTTGGCGAAGGCTCTGGGCTGCCAACGCAGCCAGCTCTGAGGCGGCACAGTCCTCAAACCACCAGACGCTGCAGCTCAGCCCTGCTGTCACGGGCCGGGGTCGGGGTAGGGGAGGCGTCATCTTGCCTGGTTAGTCCTGAGTGCTGAATTCCAAGACATGTGCAGCCCCAGGAGGGTGCTAAGAGGACTGAAAATCAAAAGCCAACCAAAACTCTTAAATGAATAAAACTGGACAATGCAGTCAGAACCTGCTTGGGGTTGCACAATAGGAGCTGATTATTCAAATGCCACATTGTAAGCTGCCCAGGGCTCAGAACTCTGAGTTAATGGCACACTCGCAGGCCTGTCTGTCTGCAGCTTAGCTGAGAGGCTGCAAGGTCACAGGGCGCTGGTTATGTGCAAAGGGAAACCTCTTCCGAGTCAGACCCTCTGACACATATTTGTCTGCGTCTTCGCTGTCCCACTGATGGAGATTTATCCACTCTGTGTGACAGCTCTGCCTTAATGAGGAGACGGGGCTATGCAAGAGCTCCCTGGAGAAGGGGTGAGCCTCCGTCACCGGAAGTGTGCAAGAGGAGCTGGGAGGGCTACAGGATGTTCACATACCACACGGGTGACCCACGCATTTCACATCACCTACAGAGGCCAGGCGCTGGGCCAGGCCCCGCCCTGCGAAGCTCAGTCCGGGGAGCATGGAAATAACACAGACAAGTCAACAAACAACACAGGAGCTGGGAGGGGCCAGAGGACACCCCAGGGTGCACTCAGGAGGCTGCCAAAGGGGCTCCCAGGCATGGTGGCCAGGGAGGGCAGCTCAGAGGTGTGGGGCACCCAGCCCAGGGCAGGATGAGGAACCGACCATGTGAATGCGAGGGAAGGGAACCTTGGGCAGTGGGCACTGCATGTGCAAAGGCCCTGAGGCGGAAGGAGGTAGGCGTGGCTTGGCACAGAGATAAGAAGATGGCATGAGATGGCATCCGAGGGGCGGGCAGAGGCCTCGAGGGCCAAGGTGAGCGTCGGGGCACCGTTGGAGGGTGTCCTGCAGTCACGGGCAGGATGGATTGATCAAGGTCATCCTGGCTGCTGTGTGGAGAAGGGATGGAGTCGGTGAGGCCACCGCTGCTGGGGCGAGGAAGAACCTGGGAACACTTCGTGGCCGAGCCAGGAAGCAGCAATGCGGGGGAGCAGAGGGGACAAAGGCTTTCACCCAAGCACCCCGGATGGTCCCCTCGGTTGGGCCGGGAGGGGTGAAGTTAGGGACCAAGACAAGTCACCAGGCAGCTGACACACGTCTCCAGTGCAGGAGACACGGGGCTGGAGATGGCCTGAGTCATCTGCACCTCAGTAGTGTTTAAAGGCAGAGGAGAGGTCCCTTCCCACCCAGGAGCCGCTCCTACATGTAGAAGGCAGGAGGAGAAGGGGGAGGGGAGGAAAAGGTATGGACCCCCATCCTAGGGAGAGGGAGACACAGCTGGCCCAAGAGCCCACAGTCCTCTGGCAGGACTTCCTTCTGGAAATGCCCAGAGTGGGCAGCACCTTACACGCCACCACGTGTGGACATCACTAGCAACTTCTGGCCGGGCCCTGGGGAGGGCGAGTGATGGACACTGCCTGGGCACTCCGTGCAGGCTGAGGCTGGCGGAGCTGGTGCTGACTCCAGACCTCGGGGGCCCTGCTCCGCCCCTGCAGAGGAGAGCCAGGGGCCCAGGAGAGCACAGCTTTCAAAGCCCCCAGACCAGGCCAGGCCTGGCTTTCTGACCTCAGACCCATCACCTCACCCTTCCTGGCCTCAGTGGGCACATCTGCGGTGCCCGAGAAGGGACCTGACTTGCAGAGGGAATTGAGATGGGCTGGCAAGAGGCCGGGCACCAGCGAGTGTCCCACACAGAGTGGATGTTGCACAAGCCCGGACCTGGGAGTCTGGGCTCCCTGTTCACCAGGCAACAGGGGCAGGGCTACACAGAGCCCACAAAGCGTGCGTCACCCCCGGACTTGGGCAGCAGCCCCAAGGAGCCCGTGTGAAGGCAGGCAGCGGGCTGGTGTCAGATTCAAGGTCACAGTATCTGGGACCCCGTCCAGCCCTCCTCCCTGCACCTGTGGCCTCCCCTCCCTCTTAGGTGCCAGCTCCCCACTGTCTCCCTGGCCCTTTAGGCTCTGGGGGCAGCCAGGGCTCTCAGGATCCTGTGCCCCCGCGTCTGCTCTGCCTGTGCCCTCCCAGTCCTCCCAGCTCTGCCCAGGGGGCTCCAACTCCTTTTCCATAGCCCAGCACCGAGCACCTCTTCCGGGAGCCTGCCCTGACCTTGCCCAGTAAGGCAGGGTTGGTAGCAGTCCCAACTGGAATAACAGCTTGTGAAATGAGGCAGAGCTGCTCCTGGTCACTGCCCAGGAGCTGGGCATGTATCCATGTGCCTCAAACAGCATGCCCCTGGGTACTGCTGTCCCCCCATTTCATAGATGAGGAAACTGAGGGTAACTGAGTAGCCCACCTGACATCACTCCATGGGTAAGAGGTGCGCTGGGGCTGCAGGTCTGGGGGCACAGAGCCCCCAGCCAAGACCTCCATGCTCGTAGCCATGTCCTGCCTTTCCGAGCTACGGCTGCACCCGGCTGCACCCATCACCTGTTTTCCTCTTCTCACCCTCCCCTGTGTCTCCCCGATGGTCTGTGGGTCTTGAGGGCACAGGCAGGGGCTGCTTCATCGCCGTGCCCTGTCGCCAGCCTAGGGCCAGCCAGGCACACAGAGAAGGTGCATTGTGGACTTCCTTCGTTGGCGAGTGTTTCGCCTCCAACCTTCCTGCCCGCCTCTGGGCCCTGGGGCTGGGGAGGCACCTGTCACCCCCGACACAGCCAAACTGCGGAGGACAGGCCTCTCGAACTCCTCAGCAAGGCCGAGACGGGCACACCAGGACCAAGCCCCAAACTGGACGGGCTACCACAAGGTGCAGCAGGCACTCATTAAGCTCTGGCGCCCATTCCTGAGGCCTCGAGCGGCACCGCGCTCTCCAGCCCTCGGTCTCTGACCTCATCGCCCTCGCTCCTGCTGCGGTTTGGAAGTGGCCCCTCCAAAATTCAGGTGTCGCCGATGTGATGGTGTTGAAAGATGGGCCCTGTGAGATGATTAGGCCATGAGGGCTCCTCCCACATAAATAGGCTCCCTTATAAAAGCTTGATGAAGGGAGGTCCTCTCTCTTGGCCTTCTGCCACGTGAGGACATATTTCTCTGGGCTGAAGGATGCAGCATCGAGGCGCCATCTTGGAAGCAGAGAGCAGCCCTTACCAGCAACCAAACCTGCTGGTCCCTTGAAGTTGGATTTCCCAGCCCACAGAACTATGAAAAAATAAGTTTCTGTTGTTCAGAAATTACCCAGTCTTGTCTCAGGTATTTTATAGCACTATGCACAAAACAGACTAAGACACTATCCAAATGCAAATTTGCATTCGACTATGAAATTCTATATTTAAATTGATACATGGACTATGCGTCACAGGAAAATAGAGTCTGAGCTCCTCCACGTGCACAGGAGGCCGATAGCTGGCTCTCGAGGCCTTTTCCTGGCCACTGTTCGCCTCCCACCACACATTCTGTGTTCCATATTTATAGCTCTGCTATTTATGGTTCTGTATCCACTCCTTGCATCTGAGCCTCCATGCATTCTTGTGCCTCCACACAATTCTTAGATGCTAACTTCTGCTGGGAATGCTTTTCCAAACATATTTATCTACCTACCTCATTCCCTTTTGAGACTCAGCTGATACCTACTTTCCATCAGGAAACCATATTGGGGTTCTTGAATGTAGCCCTGCTTCGTGGTCCCTTGGTCCTTTTGGTAAGGTTCTCTGTTATTTATACTTATAGCTCCAGCATTTAGCATAATGCTTGGCACACAAAAAGAACAGTAAAAAGTATTAAAAGAAACCTTGTATTCTCTGAGATATAAATAGGCTCAGAGAAATTTAACATCCTGCTATGGGCCACACAAGTTAATGAAAATGAGTGAGCTGGGAATTTGAATCCAGTTTTCACTAACCCTGCAATGCAACATACATCATACATACATGAAATAAATACATGTATTTCCAATGTCATGCTACCTAAAATACAACTAACAGGGCTGTTCAGGTGCAGATGTCATAAGCGAGGAAAAAAATAATAATAAAAAAGATAAGAATGAAGAGGAGCTAGATTGATGAACAGAAGGACATCCAAATGATTTGGTGCTGTTAGAAATCAAACAAGCTCAGAAACTCTGTAATATCTTCATTGTTCGTCAGTCCTGCAAATAAGCTCACAACCATGAAACAGAGACAAGGATATTGAGCAGACTTTACAGCAATTTGTTCAATGTCCCGCTTGAATATCATTAATGTTAATATGCTTTACTTTCCTGAAAACTATTTCCAAACGATCAATTACTCCATTTGTAGTCAATGTGCACATAGAAGAGGGTGCATGGGTTCCTGTGTTTCCTGACTTTGATCTTTGCCCTCCTAAAGATTTTGGTATTTCACCAGGCTAATCTTTTTAGCGCCCTAAGCCAAGGGTTTGGTCTCTAGTAATGCCATGCCTTCCCCTCAAATTCTAGACCAGTTTTGGCAGCTAAAAGGAAGGTTGAATAGAAAAATTTGCTTAAACCACCTAATTGGTGTGATCACGTATTTTCTACTTCGTGGAGAGTAGCAGAAGCAATATTGACCTATCACTGGCAGTTGACAATGAAATGTCAGGACAGGGCTGCAACAATATTCTCCGCAATGAACCAACTCCGAATACCAAGTTGGGCAGGCTAGTGGAAATCAAGTGAGAATGAAAAAGTATAAACACTTCTGATTAACAGCCAATAGCGCCAGCTGGAACAGACACTGTAACACAAAAGGGTCAGCTCCAGCGCTGACAGGTTTGGCGAGGCAACCTCGTTAACAGCAAGATGAAACTTCATTTGCTCACAATTTCATAGGCTGTTTCAAAGACGCCTCCCGCAAATTGACTTTAGGAGATGGAATTGCATCTAGCTTGACTTTTCTGGCAAAAATAAAAAGAATTTCACCAAGTCTTTCTTGCTGCTTGTGGAGATTCGGATTCAAAAGAGGGGACATGTGGTGAAACAAAACAGGAAACAAAAAACACACAAAGCCCCCATGCAAAGGAAGACCTGGGAGATTTTTAAAAAGTGACTGAGTGTACTTGTTCAGATGCTCACAAAATATCCAAGCAAAAAAAATGAAGTTCAGGGAGGAAACAAATATGGAGACTCCTGAAAGGAAAAGTGGCCACATATGAGGGATATGGCCCCAGCTATTGAAAATTACAGGATTTCAATCTTGTCTGTGTATAGAAGGCAACCTCATTGGCAGTATAGGAGAATTGAAAGAGTATTAGGAATTGTTCCCATTCTGATACCATCACTAGCTCAGTCTATTCTATGTCTTTCAGCAGATCATTTTATTATTCTGGTTTTATTACTCTGATTACAGTTTCTCAACTGTAATCAGAGTAAGTTAGATCAATGGTTTCAAATGTGTAACAGAATCATTTGAAGGACTTGTTAAAATACAGATTACCTGGCCCAGATGTGGGTTGGGGCCCTAAAATTTGCATTTCTAGCAAACCCTAGTGATGTAATGCTGCTGGGTTGGGGAACCACAACTTTGAGCATTACTGGGGTAGATGATCCCTAAGGTTCCTAAAGATTCAATGTACCATGAGAACATTGTTGAACTCACCAGGGAAGGGGTCTAATTTAGATCATCATCTGAAGTAGAACATACAGATTGGTTTACTTGAACACAATATATTTGAAGCGTATTTCCCATGTGAGTGTGTTTGGAATCCACTAGCAGAATGTTAGTTCCATTACTTGGAAATTCTTATGGGTAGAAGGCTGTCCTAAAAGAAGGTCGCTATTAGGTGAACACTATAAATAAATGAAGTGAACAAGAGACTGGTACCTTCTAGATCTGTTCCAAAAAGAATGTAAGTGCTGAGTAATCTAAATAGTAGCCAACAGTGATAAAACATATACCATTCCATAAAAGCTGTAGTCTGTACAGGTTGTAACCCTTTTAAAGTGCTTGAATATGGATCAAAGTGCTGGTATTAAATCTGATGTCTTTAAGAGAAGCATCCAAAAGAAGAATTAAAGGGGAAAACATTTCTTAGCTAAGCTTTGTTAACTCAGAAGTTCTGGTCCAGCATCTACCATGTGGGTCCTATGTCCTCCCCTGCTCTTGCTTACAAAATTACATGCATGTAAAATTCTGTGTTTTCAGAGACCTACCTCAAAATCTATGGTTTCACGAATGTATGGATTGAAAACATGATCTCATACCAATTGGGATAGAATCAAATGTGACTGTTAGGTAATTATAACACTGTAAGAAAACACTGATAGGGAAGGATGAAGGGATAATGTAAGGCCTTTTACTGGAGGAAGCTGAATTCCCAAATGAGAAGTTACTCTGGGGTATTAAGTGGAGAGAGTGGCTTGTTTGGGATGAGTTGTGATTTTAACCAAAGGAGGAACACATTTCTTAGAGCAGCAGGGATAATAAATGTGTCTATAATGAGCAAATTCAGTTAGGGAAAGAAATTGTAATGTCTGGAATAGAGAAAATAATTGGGTTTGATGATCTTAACATATTTCCCAGGGAAGCTTTTATAATGAGGATCAGGGTGCTACCCACATAAAGACAAGGCAAAATTGTGACACCCAAAGACTAAAGGATGATTCATCTCCAGAGACCATCAGAGATGTCAAGAAATAGTTCAACTGAGAACGAGGGCATTCCCAAGGAGTTTGGTTAATGGGAGGAACTGGCCTTCTTTAGGGATGGAATAAAGAAGGCTTGGAAAGAGATGATTGATCCCTTTAGCAAGGACTTGTTAATCAATAACATGTGAATTCTGTCTGTTAAGTTTTTGCACTGTGATTTGTTCATCCTTCCAGGAGATGGACTATGCATTTTTGTGATGCAAGAGACATTGGCAAGATGACTCTACATGAGAACTGGAGAGGGAATTGATGCATTCCACAGCTGACGTCTTTAGAGTAGAAAAATTCTCTCCTGTGATCCTTCAGGTGTTCTCAACAAAAATAAAGTCTCAAACCAGCAGAAGACCTAGAACCCTGCCTCGTGGCGTGCAGTGTAGGGTGAGGAAAAATCAAGCCAAAATAAGATCAGAGTGGTAACAGAAAAGGAACAACAACGTCTCGGTTCTTGTCTCCTCTCCAACAGGGAGTATAAAGTCACTAAGGCAGAGTAGGTCACCAAGACACATCTAGGCATGAATGGCAGAGGTGTCAATAGCTAAAATGAAGAGGAGAACTTGGGGCTCCTGGGCTTGGAGAAATAGCCAAAGAAATATCAGAAAAGAATGAGTAAATCATAGTTTATGACGGTGATCTGATTAATTCTGCTAATGGAATAATTCTCATTCTGAGCCATTTTTAAAGAACCAGCTATATGTGTGTGAGTTCTTGATCTAAAACGTCCAGAAGGCAGAATAAAGATACCCATTCAGACTTTCTTTCTTAGAGTTTTCTATAGCTATAATTTAGCATAATCTTACCCCCAAAGATGGCAGGCCCCGGGTAAAATAATAAAAGAATGGCCCTTTGGAGTTCTCTCCGACCCAGGTACCTACTCCCTATTTTGCCCTCTCACATTGAAATATACAGCTTTGCAGGTCTTCTTTTACTTTCCAAAGTCTTTATCATACACTGGAATATATATGAGAGCAGGAACTTCTGTGTGTTCATGTCCCTCAGGAGCTCAACCCAGATTGGAGGAATGAATCGGTGCCCTACTATTTACAGGTCAGTGGTTTCAGCTGGAAATGTCCCTAAAGAGGCATTTGCCAATGTCTGGATGCACGCTTGGCTGTCAAAATGAGGAAGGGGTATTGCTACTCTCGTCTAATGGAGAGAGGCCAGGGACGTTGCTAACTATCCTAAAATGGACAGGAATCCCCCCTTCCTCATTCCTGCATGTGACAAAGCATTATCCAGCCCCAGTATCAACTGCTCTGAGGTTGAAAAGCCCTGCTGTAAGTGATTAAAAAGTTTGTGTTAAGATCAATGCATTGATCTCAGATTACATATGTATTAATTTTTAAAAATCAGTAAAGTAATATTTTTATTAAATATTAAAATAATTTCAAAAAACAAAGCAAAGCAAAAAGTACCAAAAGATAAAAATGTTAGTGGTTAACAGATAACAGATAAATTAACTGTTAACAGTTTCTTTCCATTTCCATTTGAAAAAGGGAATTTCTTGATAAAAAACATCAACCCAAAGTCTTGACCTTAGTGATCCGTGTTCTGGGCACCAGTGGCCCCCGCTGCTGAAGGAGCGTTGGGTAGGGGAAGATGCAGACCACACCATGTGAGCAATCAATCTGTGTAGTTCAAGTTCTTGGGCTTTTTAGAAAACTGGCCAGACTCTGGCTACTGAAAAACCCACTAAGCTGTAAAATGGCTTTCAGAGAAGCAGCTGAAGCCAACTTCTCAGCTTCAAGAATATTTTGGATAAGACACTGCAGGAAGTGGGAAAAAAAAAAAATCTTTTTCACAAGAGGATGTAAATACATAAAACTTAGTCTTAGACTCAGGCATGAAACCATGATTGAATAAACCTATTTGCCAGTAACTACTACCTGAGGATTATGGTGAGGGGCTAAATGTAGATATGAATTTAAAACTTTCCCATACCCTGAAGAGATGGAACTTTGACAGAGGAAATAATATTTTCCCTTTAATATCTCATTAAGCAATTCAAACAACGGCCAAACATGCAAAGACATGATCCTTTTCCCCGTTTCAAGGCCTTATTTCATTTGCTTATTTCTACCATGAAACCTGATAATGAGGTTTAAATTCTGCCTGTCACCTAGGTCCTTTGGCTATTCTGCTCAAGGCACTAACAAGGTCAGTCTTTCTCCAATTTCTCTGGGAGAAAGGAGTTATTAGACTGAGCCTTCGTAATAGGGATCCCGCTAGGAACCTAACTGACAGTGTCGACTTCTATCATGCAAGTCAATGCACAACTAGCTTGGGTAATGCACAATTCTGTCCTCTTTGACTAAGGATCTTGAAGAAAAGATGAAGGAACAGCTGAATAATTATATAAATTCAAATCCTAAGACTTTTGAAAAAGGCTCCCTATCTTCCTCTGGAACAAGCTCCTTCTGCAGTGCCCCAGAGAACTATTGATCTGGTTATTTTTAGTTATTATTGCTTCCATTCCAGATGTGAACTGGAAAGAGTTCTTGAAAAAACTGGGAGTTCAATTCTTGGCTTATCTCAGATATTTCCCTTTTGTCATTGTGGATGAAAATGGCAAAAGTAAAAATTGAAAAATGAAAGACTAAAGCATGTTTGCTTTTAAATTCTGCTAGAAGATGAAAATTTACTTTCTTTTTCCCCAAGTAACATACGACTGTTATCAATTCTTTCAGTGACTATATAACTGCTTATAAAATGCTTAAGAATTTGAAAGGAGTAATTTGGCAATGTGCACTGAAGACCTTAAAGATGTGTACACACTTTGACCAAGCAATTGCATTTTCATGAATTCATATTAAGAAATAGGCCAGGCACAGTGGCTCACACCTGTAATCCTAGTACTCTGGAGGCTGAGGCAGGAAGACAGCTTGAGGTCAGGAGTTCGAGAGCAGCTTGAGCAAGAGTGAAACGCCTATCTTTACCAAAAACAAAAAAAATTAGCCAGGCATGGTGGTGTGTGCCTATAGTCCCAGCTACTCGGGAGGCTGAGTGAGGCAGGAGGCTCACTTGAGAACAGGAGTTTGAGGTTGCAGTGAGCTATGATCAGCTATGATCACACACTGAACCTAGGCTGGGCAACAGAGCGAGACTCTGTCTCAAAAGAAAAAAAAAAAAAAACAAAAAGAAGAAATAACTTATACAGGCAGGAAAGCACAAACAATGACTTCACATTTATAAGTGAAAGGTTTGGGAATAGAGGTCATAATTGACTTTCATGCAGCCAGTAAGAATTATGCTGTGAGAACATTAATAATGTATTAAGTGAAAAAAAGCAGTTTGTAAAGTGATATTGTTTTATTTAATTTTTATTTTATTTATAATTAAAAAGCCTAAAAGCTACACATCAAAACATTAGCAGTAAAATAGGTAATTTTACTTTTGTAAGTTGAGAAATATTTTTATTATATATTTTAACTTTAAAAAAATTATTTATTTTATTTTTCCATAATGAGTATGTATTTTTTTAAAAGAAAAATTTTAAAAATCTAAAAGTCCAAAAGAATTTTCATAGGTGCATTAGTCCTCTAAGGTCATGGCAGCCTAGTACTAACTGGGGTTTTATTTCTTGATAGAATCAAATGGTTTTTAATGTATCCAATTTGAAGCAATGGTAGATATTTTCCATAAATAAAAAGATAAAATTTTCTTTTGGGGGTAATGTGGCTAAAACTCAATGTTCTTGATAATATAACTGCAGAATATTTTTAATGCTGGCTGAATTACATTCGCTATTTTTTTTGTTAATTTCAGCATAATATGAGGGTACAGATGTTTAGGTTACGTGTGTTGCCCTTCCCCCCCCCCCAGTCCAGGTTTCAAATATGTCCATCCGATTGCGCGGTGCACATTGCACTCTTTGTGTACACATATACCCATCCCCTCCTCCCTCCTTCCCCCTCCCCCCTGCCCAATATCTAATAGATGTAATTCTTATATATGCACTTATGTGTTGATCCGTTAATACCAATTTGATGGTGAGTACATGTGGTGCTTATTTTTCCATTCTTGGGATACCTCGCT
>CAUYSK010021357.1:0-21629 GCA_963575035.1 Avahi laniger
AGGCACCAGGTAGTCATACCTGGGAGGACACCTGGATGTCCTCTCAGGCATCACCAGCAGGGTTCACTGGGGGCCCTAGAAGCACAAGTTGAATCACGTAGACCAAAATGACACCATATTGTACAATTACTGAAACAAAAATATTATCAATCAAAAATCTATATCTAATGACTATCCTTCAGGAATGAAGTGAAAATACATTCTCAGATGAAAGAAAACTAAAAGAATTTGTCACTAGCAGACCTACCCTTAAAGAACGGCTAAAGAAAATTCCTCAAATGGAAAGGAAATGGTAAACAGAGGAATCTTGGAGCATCTGGGAGAAAGAAAGAAAAGCCAAAAGAATATCAAATGTTAGTATATACAATACACTATCCTTTCCCTCATGAGTTTTATAAACCATATTTTACGATTGGAATAAAAATTATAACACTATGTATTACTCGAGACAATGATATGTAAAAGTGGGAAAGGTAAAGGGACCGAAATGGAAGCATTGACCTAAAGTGGTAAAATTTTGACACCAGGAAACTGTCATAAGTTACAAATATATATTATTATATCCAGAGCAATCACTATGAAAACAATATAAAGAAATATCCTCAAAAACTGTAAACAAATCAAGATGGATTCCTAAGAAGTGCACAGGAAGGCAAGTAAAGTGAAAAAGAGAAATGAGAAATGGAGAAAACAAATGTAAATGGAAGATTATGCCTCAACATATCAATAATCACCTTAAATGTAAATGGTCTATTTCAATTAAAAGACAGATATTAGCAAAGTGAACAAAAAAATACATGACCTAACAAGACCTGACTATATATTATATACAAGAAACATATTTCAAATTCAATGAGGTATGTAGATTGAAAGAGAAAAAAAATGAGGTAAAATATATCATACAGACATTAGTTTTTTAAATGTAGCATTAGCTATATTAACATCAGATAAAATCGACTTCAGAACAAAGAAACTTACCAGAGAGAATAACATATCATGATTAAATTCTCAATTTACCAGTAAGACATAACAATCTTACCCAATTACTTATAAGGATTTTAACACTCCCTTTTCATAAAATGATAGTAGTGTTATACAGAAAATCAGCAAGGATATAGATGATTTGAATAAAACAAACAGCAAACAAAATTTGATTGACAGGTAGATAGATACACACACAGATTTGCATATACATAGACATATGGAAAGCACTCCACCCAAGAACAACTCAAGACACATATTTTTAAGTGACCATAGATCATTTACAAATATCATATCCTGGGCCATAAAACAAACTTCATTAAATTTAAAAGAATTTAAATCACACAAAATATATTCTGGGATCATAATGGAATTGAACTAGCCATCAATAACAGGAAGACAAAAGAAAATCTTTTAAACTCATGGAAGTTAAACATTGCTCTTCTAAATAATCTATAGATCAAAGATGGAGTCTAAAAGGAAATAAAAATAGGTATAGAATTGAATTAAATAAAAATTAAACACACTGCCATTAATGGGATGCAGCTAAAGCAATTCTAAGAGGAAAATTTATAATACTAAATGCTTAAATCGGAAAATAAATCAATAATTTATAGTCTCACCTCAAGAACCTAGAAAATGAGAAAATGAATTCATGTCTAGTAGAAGAAAGAAAATAATACTAATAAGTACAGAAACCAACTAGATTAAATGGGGGAAAAATAGAAAAAAATCAATAAAACAAATAGCTGGTTCTTCAAAAAAAATAATAAAATTGATAAACCTCTAGCAAGACTAACAAAGATAAAAAGAGAGAAGATATAATGCACCAATATCATGAATTAAATTACAGATACTGCAGCTATTAAAAAGAAATATCTTGAACAACTTTATGTTCATACATTCAACAACTTAGAAGAAATTGATAAATACCCTGAGTATTACAAACTACCAACACTCAACCAAGATGAAATAGATAATCTGAACAGTCTTTTAGCTATTAAATAAATTGAATTTGTCCTTTTAAAACCCCACACCCAGTTTCCCTAGAAAATTCTATCAAATATTTACAGAAGAATTAATATCAATTTTGCACAATTTCTTCTAGAAAATACAGAAGGGAAACACTTCCTAACTCATTTTATGAGGCCATTATAAATCTGACACAAAAACCAGACAAAGAAAGAACATTAAAAAACAAACAAACAAACAAACAAAGCTACAGACTACTATCTCTCAGAATATTAGATGCAAAAATCCTTAACAAAACATTAACAATTGAACTCAATAATATATGAAAATAATTATACATTATGATCAAAAAGGATTTATTTCAGGTTTGTGAGATGGGTTCATTATTTGAAATCTATCATATTAATAATCTAAAGAATATAAATCATGTGATTATATCTGTTAAAACAAAGTCAAATTTGACAAAATCCAACATTCATTTATGATAATAGGAATAGAGGGTAACTACTTCTACTTAATAAAAAGCATCTCCAAAAAACTTACAGCTATCTTCATATGTAATGGTGAAAGGCTGAATTCTTTCCCTCAAAGGTCAATAACAAGACAAGGATGTCTGCTCCCACTGCTGCTATTCAACGTAGTATTGGAATTTCTAACTACAATAAAGCAAGAAAAAGAAATAAAAGGTACACAGTTTGGAAAGGAAAAAATAAACCTATTGCTATTTGCGGATAACATAGAAAATTTCAAGGAATCTCCCCTAAAATTTCATAGGACCAATAATTGACTTCACCAAAGTTGCAAGATACAAAATCGACACACAAAAATCAATCACATTTCTATTTACTAGCAATAAACCTGTGGAAAATAAAATTAAAAACCTAATACCATTTGTAATTGTTCCACAGAAAATGAAATACTTAGGTGTACACTTAACAGAACATGTACAGGATCTTTGTGCTCAAAATTACAAAATGCTAATGAAAAAATCATATAGAACCTAAATAAATGCACAGACAGAACATGTTCATGGATTAGAAAACTCAACACTGTAAAGATGTCACTTCTACCTAAATTGTTTTATAAATTTAATGAAAGTCCTACTAGTATCTCGGCACAGTTTTTTCATAGACACAGACAAGCTTATTCCAAAATTTACATGCAAAGGCACTGGTCTTAGAATAGCTAAAGCAATCTTAAAAAAGAAAAATAAATGGGAGAGGTCACTTGATCTGATATTAAGCTTCATTCTATACAGGTACAGTTACCGAGTCTGTGGGATATGGGCAGAGGGACAGGCACATAATAAATAGAAAAGAACAGAGAAGCCAGACATCAGCCCACAGAAAATATGCCCAACTGCTGATTTTTAAGAAAGGGGGAAAAGTTATTCAATGGAGGAAAGATAGCCTTTTAACAAATAGTACTGGAGTCATCAGACAGCCAAAACAAAGAAAATTGACTGAAAACTTCTCTCCCTATTTAAAAAATAACTCAAAATTGATTAGCTTTTAGAAAAAAAAATTGGAGAAAATCTTCAGGATCTAGGGCAAGGTAAAAATTTCTTAGACTAAAGGACAAATTAATAAATTGGACCTACTGAAATTAAAGATCTTTGCTTTGTGAATGACCCAGTTAAGAAAATGAAAAAACAAGCTACAGACTGGGAGAAAATATTTGCACACCACATATCCAACAACTATGGGTTTTATTTGGTACAACATGTATAATATTATGGGGGGAAAATGTATCCAAATGATGAATTCCTGGTCTTCCCAACAACTAGTTCCCTGCATTTGGTTAAAACTTCATTTTGCAGAAATTAGTCACACACATGACACTTGATATCTGCAAGTCTGAAAAAGTCGGGGGCGGGGGGAGAGATGTTTTATTAAAAACCTAAGTGAAGTTAGAAGAAGATACTATTAATTATGGTTCAAGAAGAAAATGCTGTAGTGTTGTAAAAGAATGCTTAACACCTTTTAAATATTTAGCCTTAGGAAGTTTTACGTGTGTATATGTTTTTAATATAATTTAATGCTGGCGAAGATGCAGTTGCTGATAAAGGCAATATGCCAGCCTACCTACAGAGAAACTAACTAATAAGAAGCTGTTTGGAGAGAGAGGTGAACAGAATTAAGGGGAAATATGTGTGCTTTAGGGTTCTGCATTTTTTTTCTCTAAATTATATTTTCACAACCTTTTCCTCTTAGCTATTTATATATTACAGGAGGCACTGATGTCTCTAAGACTAGTATGATAACTCCTGTATGTTTCTTTTTAAGCATGCTAGATGTATTGCCAGAATTTTTTAACTGAAACTTCAAGCTTACAAAATTCTAAATGCTCAAGATTCTGATGAATTGGTTAAAGTCCAGTGCTCATTTAATCAGTTGCAGCAAATGATCTTAACAAAAACAAAAGCAAACAAACAAAAAAAAACCAGCTATGGCTTTGCAAATAAAAGTGGGCCAAATTTTTGGCTTCTACTAACACAAACCATTCAAGGACAGTATGTCATATGTCGGTGCTACAAAGCATGAACTCCTACATGCATCATTGCCAGAGTGTCAACATTCAAGAACAGACTAATTTCTCTAATAAAATGATCATAATTTCAAAAGATATTGATATTTCTCCTACCTCATAACAAAGGGCTCCGAATTTAACTCTTAGACAATTCTATTTTTCTTAGACTCTTAGACAATTCTATTTTTCTAATTTGTATTTCCTATTTCATACGGTTCATCTAACTAGATTGGGTAGATCGTTATGGACAAAAACACTGTCCTTTTCTGCCAATTTCCATTTCAATTATTTCCACATTGAACAAAATCAATTGCATGCTTATATGTTGGATACTGGAAAAGGAAGAACTCAATCAGTCATGCCATTTAAGTGTCCAAAGCCAGCCTCATGTTTAAAAAGAGTTAATGAGCCCATTTATTCGTGTGTGAGGTCTTACAATTTCATTTATTTTTCATTCCCACTTGTAGATTTATCAGTTTGCGAAGGATGGTACTGAACCAAAGGAGATGCTACTGGCTATGAACTTGCAGAAAGAGCCTATAATAAAAACCAATAATACAAACCGGAGCAATTGTAAAGCCAAGTCAGATAGGCTGCTACTTCGTCATGTCTATGGAGCGAATTCTCACCAGCCAGTGGTGATTTCTTTCATCATAATTCACATGTTAGTAAAAATAGACCAAAAGTGCATTTTATCCCTGCCGTTTCTTATTTCCAACTTATCCAGACTGTGCATTTAGCTATGGGTACTTCTGGGAATGTCCAGATTGAATAGTGGAACCAAAGATAAGTATGCCTTGTCATAGCTCCACAGTAACTCTTCCCTCCCAAGCTCCTGTCCCTGCGGCTGTTTAGAAGTACTTCAATTTTCCCAACCCGTTAGCTCAATTTCAGTGGCTCATATTCAGTCAAGAACTACAGTAGCATTTGTGGTCAATGTCCACTTCTGCACTATCGTTTTGCAAGGATATTTGTCTAATTCTGAGGCACTGAGTATCCACAGATTAAATGAGAGAAATTGGCCAAAGGAAAATAGAATTATTTTCATGGACAATTCATTTTTATGAGTGATTGCTGAATACACATGGCATGCTTGCCTTTGTTAATATAGTCACCATAATAGATGAAGGAACACACACACACACACACACACACACAATGAGATAGGGTTGAGAGAGTGAGGGGAAAGTAAGTTTTCACCACTCTTGCTTTAAAGAGTGCACTCAGAAAAGTATGTATCCTGAAAAAAGTTTTCAAGTGTTTCAAAAAAAAAAAGAAGTGCTTTCAAAAATGGCTTAATGGGTGGCTCCTGAAATATTGATAATTTGAGGAGTTCTGAAATGGTCTCTTTCGCTTCACTGGAAAGAACGCCAAACCAGTTTTGATGACAATACAACCCAATTGCCCTTGTATGTTTTCTTATTGCTCTGTTTAATAGCACGAGCACAGAGGATAAATTGACTGTGATGAATATATAAGACCAAATAACATGCTGAAGGTGTAAAATGTCTTGAAAACACAAGCTGCAATCCGATGTTGTTGATCTAATCCACACACGCTCTGTAATTAGAAACACACCTCACGCACCAACAGATTGGAATAGGGCGGCAAACACGTATTTGTAACTTTTCCTCGAATCTTGATTCTGATCATTTACACGTGACACCTTCATTTTTATTGCCCCTTTCACTTTAAAAAAAAAATTGTAAAAAGGTAGCTTAAAAACCACTTCGTAATGTTTTGAACCCTCCCAAATAAACAGATTTTCGAGCTTCCTTCATGAAAGGAAACAATGCAGCAAAGATTCTAACCTGCTGGAAACGTTTTAAGCCCATCCTGTCTCTCTGTCCCCCAGATCTTTTGTGCTCACCCTCCTCCCTCTTTGCTCAGCGTTAAGCGGCTTCCCCACTTCCTTTACATCAGTGGGAACACTTCCCGTATGGGTGTCGGGATCTCTCAGAGAGGTCAGAGGCTGCTCTGCGGAGGAAATGACCAGCTGTGAAACGTAAAAGAACAATTCCTTCCACATGTTCCTCCGCTCCTGAAGCAGGCAGGAGTTGTCAGCCAGCATCACTTTGGAACCACGCAGGACTCTGCATCGCGGTCCTGTCAAAACTAATTTACAATTAAAGACCTGCATGACTGTTTAAAGCTTTTTCAATTCCAGCAGTTTTCAGAAATGACTTGGAGATTGAAGTGGATCAAACAAAAAACCATTGTTGTAATTAGCCACGATGGATGGTGAAGAACCTCACAAAATAAGCCAAAGCTTAAAACAAATTATAATATTGTTTAAAAGAAATCCATTAATGGAGGAATACTTACTACACCTCCAATTAACATCTGTGTGGAATTTTCCCAGCTAAGCCCCAATTTGGGGAGTTTAATGTTGCAGCTATTGGAAGTCTTATTCAGTTTGTAAATAAAGTTACAAGGTGACACCTTCATTGCCAAGAAAGAAGGAAGGAAGGAAGAAAGGGAGGGACGGAGGGAAGGAGGGAAGGCGGTAGGAAGGGAGGATTTATCTTGACCAACGGAAGCTTTAGAAAAGATTTAAATTACTTTAAAATATTTTGAAGTGTTTCTGTGACTTAAAATATTTTGATGTATTTACATACCTTAAATAAAGGCATTTTAAAATTGCAGGTAATTAGCTTTTTATGCAGATTAATCATTTCGAAACATACTGTGGTTCCCTGAGGCTCAATTTTGCACCGAGATAAAGGACCCAGATCCAATTCTTTGAAAATCAAGAAATCTAAGAGAACAAATGCCATAGCTAAAGTCTAAAAACTGCCTCAACATTTCACTAAATGGTGAGTCTGACTTGAAGTGACCAATCCAAAGTCTTAAAATCTTGGATATACTTTATAGAAGTACTCATTCCTTAAAAGCTCTCTGAAAGTGATTAGAGAAACATATACTAATATATAACAGGAAATTATTTGGGACAGTCTCTCCACAAAGTCAGCTCCAACTATCAAAAGCAAAGTCACGTGTGCTGTTTCCACACATCGGATTCAGGATTCTTCAATAGGAATAGGATAATGATTGACAAAATTATTAACTAAAAATATACATCACTGATCCGGGATCATTAACAGTGGCTGGAAAAAAATTGTCTTTCCTTAGCTGACACGTGGAATGGTGGCCTCAGACCTTCGGGGAACACGATATGGAGATTTGACTAAACTGACCACAGGTATTGGACACTCACAGTCACACAGTAGGTCTGTGAATGAGTGGGCTGCCACCCACGCTCAGTGACCAGTCTGTTCCTGGCTTCCTGTTCCCGAGCTTCAGGGTGAAGTGCCTTCACCTCCTTGCCATCTGTGCTTCTGCTGCTGCCAGAGCTGCGAATGACCTCGCCCCTCATTCTTCCTCTGCTTCATGGCTTGCGGGGGCCATGACAGTACACCTTAGGCAGAGCCCTCGCACCAGGCCAGCTGATACGTCCCTGAACTAGAACCATACATATATCTGGGCAATTGATTTTTGGCAGAAGTGCAAAGGCAATTCAACCAGGAAAGAAGTGTCTTTCCAACAAATGGTGTTGAAACAACTGGACATCCATATGCAAAAACAAAACCCCAAAAACTTCAACCTTAACTTCACACCTTATGCAAAAACTAACTTCAGATAAATCATTGATCTAAATGTAAAATGCAAAACTCTAGAACTTTCAGAAGAAAACATAAGAGAAAATCTTGCAACCTGGAGTTGGGCAAAGGGTTCAAAGACATGACATCAAAGTTACAACCATTTAAAAGTTTGAAAAATTGGACTTAATCAAAATTCGACACTTTTGCTATGTGAAAGACATTGTTAAAATAAAAAGATAAACTACAGACAGACAGAAAGTATTTACAAACCATATACAAAGATTTGTATCCAAAATGTATAAAACTCTCAAAATTCAAGATTAAAGCAAACAAACAATTCATTTATGGGGAAAATACTTGAACAGATACTTTACTAAAGAAGACATATGGGTGTCAAATAAGTGCATTAGCCATTAAAGAAGTGTAAATTGAAATCATGAAATGCCACTACACACAAATTACAAGGACTTTAGTAAAACCGACAATACTAAGTGCTGACAAGCGTGCAAAGCAACTGAAACTCTCCTGTGCTGCTGGTGGAAATACAAAATGGTACAGTCACTTTGTAAAACAGGCAATTTCTAATAAAGTTAAATATACACATATAATACAATTCAGCAATTGCACTCCTAGGTATGCATTCTAGAGAAATAACTATTATAATCACACAAAAACCTGTATATGATCATTTATATGAACTCTATTCATACTTGCCAAAAATGAAAACAATCCAAATGTCCTTGAATAAGTGAACAGATAAACTGTGGTACATCCGTGTAATGGGATGGTCCTCAACAATGAACAGGAACGAACTGTTGATACCACAACTCCTGTGAATCTCAAAGGCATCATGCTGAGTGAAAGACATCAGTCTCGACAAAAGGTTCCATAGCGTATGACAGTTTTGAACAGACAAAACCACAGTAATGGCAAACAGATCAGTGGACACTAGGGCCTAGGAGGCAGGGCGGGGGTGGGGAGGGAGGAAGGATGTGCCTATAAAAGACAGTGCACAGGAGTTCGGGGGGATAATGGTATGTTTCTTTATTCTGATTATGGAGGTGGTTACACAAATCTACCTATGTGCTGAATTACATAAGATTGTACACTCTTAAAGTCAGTTTTACTGTATTTAATTTAAAAAGTAAAATACATAAACTGCCTGCTTGATTGCTTTCCACAGAAAGGATCTCTGATCCCAGTTGGTATTCATTTAGTCATTCAGCAAATATTTCCTGAAAATCTATGATGTGCCAAGTATTATTACAAGCCCTGGGTTACACCAATAAGCACAACAACCATCCCTGCCCTCGTGGAGCTTGGAGTCTCTCTGTGGAGAATTTTTCAAGACTGAGCCAACTAAATGGGGGCGTAGGGGTGTGAGTAGCCAGAGCTGGTGCCTTCAGAAGTGCGGCAGGCAAACTGCCTTTTCATCTTTATCCTGGTCAATCTTTCCAGAGCCTGGTTACGACAAAGTGAGGTTCACAGACAGGCAGCTCACGCATCACGCAGGAATTGCAGAATTAAAGCCCATCTCAGACGTACTGAATCAGAATTTTCATTTTAACAAGATCTCCAGGTGATTCACATGCAAATTAAAGTTTGATTAGTGCTGCCACAGAGTATTTTACTGATATGACCACCCTGTCCCTCCCTGAGACTCTTAAAACTCTGTGGTCTCGGCCAGGCACGGTGGCTCACGCCTGTAATCCTAGCACTCTGGGAGGCCGAGGCAGGTGGATCACTCAAGGTCAGGAGTTTGAGACCAGCCTGAGCAAGAGCGAGACCCCGTCTCTACTAAAAAAATTAGAAAGACATTATCTGGACAACTAAAAATATATAATATAAAAAAAAATTAGCCTAGCATGGTGGCGCATGCCTATAGTCCCAGCTACTCGGGAGGCTGAGGCAGGAGGATCGCTTGAGCCCAGAAGTTTGAGGTTATTGTGAGCTAGGCTGATGCCACGGCACTCTAGCCCGGGCAACAGAGCAAGACTCTGTCTCAAAAAAAAAAAAAAAAAAAACTCTGTGGTCTCCCTTATGCCTCACCTTCCAGTTTTCCTACTTTTTCAGATTGCTTCTTTGTGATTTCCTGTATCCTTTTTCCCCTCTGTCCATTAAATTAAGGTTGTCCTATAATTAGTTTGGTCTACTTTTTTCTTCCTCGGTAAACTTATTCATTCCTGTGGCTATAACCTCCACATCTATCAAGATGATGCCGCATGTCCCTCCTGAGCTTTAAATTCATCTTCTCAACTCCAAGAAAGGCACTGTCTTCTTTATTTCCCCTAGTACTTTAAATTCACTTTGACCGAAACTCAGTTTGACCAAAAGTAACTGGCTAACTTTTATCTGAAACCCACTCCTTTGAGTCTCTTATCTCTGCTAAGGGCAACACTGTTTTCCTGAATACCTCAGGTGGAAATACCCTTGCCTGTGATCTTCATGTCTTTCATTATGACACAACTATTCATTTTCAAAATTCTGTTGAGTCAGCTTTAAGCATGTCTCTTGAGTGCACCACACAGCGATGTTCTGCTTCAGGCCCTACCATCTCTTCTCTGGGCTCAGGCAATGAATGGCCTCCTTACTGCATTTCTTGTCTTAAAATGCTCACTCCCCAAATCCATTCCAATAGATCTCGGAGTCCAGTGGTTCCGTATAGTTCTTCAAATATACCTTATGCCATCTGACTTCTTCACTTAGCTGTGACTTTCCTTTTACCCCAAAAAATTTCCATCTATGCTTGCTTTTTGAACTCTAAACTATCCCAACCCCAGGATGAAATTGTGAAATTAACACATCATTCCCCAGATCATATCAGTATCGATGTAAAATGGGATATTTTAAAAGAAGTTCGAGCAAATTTCAATCTCCTTCAAAAACTCACCCATTTATTTTTGGGATCCACCTATATGACTCACATGAGCCCATGAATATTCATTTCTATTCATATATTCTGCCTATAGTGGCCTCTGTAACACCTTGGATTACAGAGTTGTAGTGTATAGAACACACTAGAGCAGTCCTCCATTATTTATCCATCGGGGATTCATTCCAAGATCCCTAGTGGACGCCTGACACTGAGGATAGCACCAAACTTTGTACATACTATGTTTTTTCCTATACATGTATACCTATAATTGAGTTTAGTTTATAAGCCAGGCACAGTAAGAGATTAACAGCAACAACTAAGAATGAAAGAGAACAATTATGAGAATATACTGTAATAAAAGTTATGTGAATGTGATCGATCTCTCTCTCTCAAAATATCTTATCGTACTGTATTCTCCTATTTTTTGACTGCAGTTGACCATGGCTAACTGAAACTGCAGAAAGCAAAACTTTGGATCAGGGGAACTACTATATATATATAGGATGACTCACTGGCTCATAGGAGAGTATATAATACAACATATGGTATAGTTCCATGTCTCTTAGAATTTCAATAAAATGGTTCCCTCTTTCTGCCAGTTTGAGAGTGTTTCCACACAGTTATCTCTTTCCCTGGAAATTCCACCATGACATGTCTAGGCTAGAGAACTAACGGGATTCACAGATAACATAAATTTCCCACAACTGCTCCTCTCACCTAACAACTAAGTCTTTGTTATTCAGTTATTTTGCGTCTGTTTCACTTCTTCTCCAAGCATGAATTCTCTTCCAGAAGGCTTGCGGGTCTCCCAGAGTGCTGGTGTGCACTCCCATCATCTACTGAACATGTGGACATGTACTAATACATATCTCATGGTGGAGCAGGCTTGAGCTCAAGTAAGCCCCTGGAGGTCAGGGACTGGAGGTTGTTTTGGTTTACAATCCCGTGGCGTTTAGCAGCATGATTTGTTCTCATGGTTGCATGATAAAATTCCCCTGAATTGAATTCTGCATCAAAAAACATAGATAGATCTTGCCAGAGACCATTGTTCATGCAATGTAGGCATATTCAAAACAAAATTATCAAGCATACCAAATATTTCCCTAAAAAGTAAAACAGCCAGGAGGCTGAGGCAGTAGGATCATTTGAGCCCAGGAGTTTGAGGTTGCTGTGAGCTAGGCTGATGCCACGGCACTCACTCTAGCCAGGGCAACAGAGTGAGACTCTGTCTCAAAAAAAAAAAAAAAAAAAGTAAAACAGCCTAAAAGATGACAATAACCCAAAACTTACATTGTGAGTCTTTTCTTCCAGCCTTTCATAAATATTTTCTGGTCTCAGGCATCCACCTATTTACAAGTAATCACCGCTTAAAACATCAGCCATGGGATTAAATTTGAAATCTTCTAGGGGTGTGTATGTGTGTGCTCCTTTATGTGCACACATGTGCACATGTGTGTGTGCTTGTAAGTGACCATTAAAGTCACTTTTTCATGATTTGGGGACAGTACATCGATTCGACAGATTACATATGGAGCCTATCAATGTGGACAGCTTGTGGAAGATCATAAACTCATTTCTCATATAGAAATGTTGCAGCCATAAACACACCACGCGGTTAGCCCTTCCCTAAGGTTTGCTCCTTTAATTGTAAATAGCCAGAAAGTCATCAAGCCAGAGTTTAATAAACTTTTAATTTGAAATGAATTACCACATGTTGTGTTTGTTTACCCATTATTAAATCTCTTAGCAACATATCAGTGGCAGAAACAGCATACTGTATTACAGCACTGATATATTAGAAAACAAACCCATGGGGGATATTAACCACTAATAATATGTTTAGGAAGCTTCCAAGAAAAATAAATACATATAAGCAATAATGAAGACGTGAATTCAGAGACTTTATGTCCTGTTTTTATATAAATCTGTTCAGCATAGGAGCAGAAGGTCCCTCTGCAGTCTTTGAATGTGAGGCTTGAAGTAGTCTCCATGCTCAGAGAAGAGCAAATGAATAATCAATTTTTTCTAAAGCATTTTCCTAAAGCATAAAAGATTCTTTTTCTTATGATACATAGTATTCTCAGATTTAACGTGTTGGTATTCATATTTTCTGGAGTACCACCTGTCCTCCTTTCAGGGGATCTGGAGGCAGCAGTCCAAAGGCCAAGTTCCTAGCACAGGGCAGTAGGTGCAGAAAATATAGCCACGTTACCCTCAGGAAAAACTAGAAAGCAAAAATGATCTGATGAAAAATGGTCCAAGAGTAATTCCACTCATCTTCTGCTCAGTATCCTAAAACTAAGTTAAAATATCAATAACACTGAAATATTATCAGTTAAGTGAGAACCCACTTTCTCAAAAGTTAAAAATTCTAAAATAATAATTTTAGCTCTATACTTAATCCAAAAACACTAGAAAAAAAAAAAGGAAGAAATCTGCTTTGCAAAGGCATGCATTTATAGTGTCTTACCTAGTGGTTTTATAGTTGACTTTCGAACTTGATATTTAAACAAAAAATGGCATAATTTCTATCTTTCTATATAATGAAATCATATTCATTCCTTTTGTATTTTTTTTATTTTTTGAATTATTAATTTTATCTTAGGAAAATGATCTTCAACCATCAGAAAGGGTTTGTACTTTTTCCTCCCCTTCTACCATCTCAGATTCCCAGGTCACACAGATGATATGCTAATGTTAAAGTAATTTGTTTTCACAGAACAAGGGCATCCCCAACCCTTAGGTTGAAAGGCCTGACTAATCTAATTCCACATAAAGGCATGGTGTAAAAGCCATTCTCCTGCAGAGACAACCCGAATGAGAATTAACCACGGTGTCCATGAATGTCCTCAACAGAACTGCCCACAAAGAAATTTGGAATGAAGCTAAATCTGACGTTGGGCAGTCTCTGGTTTAAGAGCCCTCTGATGACGTTCTCTGCTCTTTTCAGACTGCTGAGGTCTTAGGCTTATGCTATGCCCTCACATTCTCACCTTCCCTTTGTCCACACTAAGCATATTGCCACTCTAATTGATATCCGTTTTGGATATTTGCACTTAAAATTTAAAAATTAAAGTCTTAAGCCTATTAAATGCCAACATAAAATCCTTGAAGTCAACTTAAAGTTGTGTATTTTGAGAGTCACTGGCTCTACTCATTACCTACCAAAACCAGACAGTGTTGTTGGTCACTTATCTTCTCTGGGCACAAGTAAATCAAATCCAAGTTCTAAAGTGTGAGAAACGATATACTTTGATCAAATTGCTTTATAACTTTGCACTTCATTACCTACCTTCAATACATATCTTATTTCTAATCTATTTTTACAAATATTTATTTAAAGCCAGTGATATATTTAATGTATGTACTCTGTGCATAAAATTTCAACATGACATCTCCAGATATGCATCACTCTATAAAATGATATTTAGTTATCTGGAGGTGGAGGTGGTGGTATCTCAGTTGTCATTAGTTGATGGTTTTGGCTTGCTCACAAGGAAGCAGGTCAGCTGTGGAATAAGGAGGCTCTCCACCCAAAACTCCTATCACCCCAGACATTCCCCCCGAATTCAACCACTGAGCAGTTCCAACGAGAGTCCCCGTGTTTAATGCTGCTCTAACGAAGATAGTCTCCCGCCCTACTCTCCATCTCTCTCCTGAGCTTCATGTCCATGTTCCCAACAGTTCCTTGAGCATTATTATTTGAATATAATATAGAAATCTCAAATCCAGTAGATCCAAATCATGCCTATGGTTTTTCTTCTAATCTTGTTCCTTCTCCTTTATTTCCTATCATCTGCCGGCTGGTATCCACGTCCTATTCTTTGTTATCCTTTCATTTTAGAAACAAGGTCTCACTCTGTCACCCAGGCTGGGGTGCAGTGGCACCATAATATCTCACTGCAGCCTTGAAATCCTGGACTCGAGCGATCCTCCTGCCTCAGCCTCCCAAGTAGCTGGGAGTACAGGTATATACCACTGTACTGGGCTAAGTTTTCACATGTTGGGAAGTGAAGTCTCCCTATGTTGCCCAGGCTGGTCTCAAACTCTTGGTCTAAAGTGATCCTTCTGCCTCAGCCTCCCAAGTAGCCAGGATTAAAGGTGCTAGTGGCTAAAATCCTTTGCTATCGTTCACCAACAGTATCCAATCCAATCACAGGATCATTTTTATTATTATTATTATGGTCATTCTGTTGTATCTCTTTAACACTTTATGAATTTCCTACTTGAGGCCTTCATCTTTTGCTTGAACTACTCTAAACTTTTCTTAACTGATCTGTTTCTAGATATGCTCTTCTCAAGTAAACTCTCCTAAAAAGTACAAGAGGGGTCTAACCTAAAAGAGAAATTGAAATACACCACTCTCCTTCTGAAGATACTTCAGTGGCTGCTCGCTTAATGCCGATTTCTGATCCGACAAAAAAAGACACAAAAAGATGGTGGAGAAAATAGTAAAAAAATATTACTACTACCCTAGAATTTTATACATGAATAAATGATCTATCAAAAGTGGGAGAAAAAAATGAAGACTCTTTCAGACATAAAATGGCTGAGATCCAAACTCTAAATGAATTACTGAAGGTTCATTTCAACAAGAAGAAAAATAGAAACAGTGTGAAGACGTGTTATATTAAAAATATTATGAAGCACAAATGTGTCAGTAAGTTAATTTTTTGTTGAGTAAAAAATAAAAAACTAAATGTTGTGCTTGATAAAAGAAAGTGAAACTGAAAACATAGCCAATAATAACAATAGTGAGAGGAGGTGTCTAATAGGTAAGGCATGCTAAAAGTCCTTGTGACATCCAGGAAGAGAATAGAAATATGGAATGAACTTAGACGTTTAAAGATATTTTATAATTAAATCTGTAGATAGGAAAATTAAGGATAACATCTAAAGTCATTAATAAAATCTGTAGATTACACATACAGCAGAGAATAAGCAAAATAAAATTATTTTTGGTTAAAGAGAAATTCAGAAATGGAAGTATTTTTAGAAAGAAAAGAAATAGCATGATAAATATAAAATTAAGATTTCATCAACAAGCCAAATACAATAGTAATAAGAATAATTTCAAAAAATTTAAACTTACCTACTAAAAGATACATATCTACTTGTGTTTTTTCTGTTTTTTTATTCATATCGATTAGCTGTAAATATTTTGGGGGTGCATGTGATATTTTGATACTTGTATATAACATATAATAATCAAATCAGGGTAATTGGAATATCCATCACCTCAAATATTTATCTTTTCTTTGTTAGAAATATTACAAATCTTCTCTTCTAGCTATTTTGAAATATACAATAAATTATTATTAACTACAATTTCCCTATTGTACTATCAAATTCTATAACTTATTCTTTCTATGTAACTATTTTTATACCCTTTAACTTGTCTTTAATACAAAAATAAAATCCAGATTTTGTGTTTAATACAAAAATAAAATCCAGGTTTGGTTAGCTAATACATATCCAAACTGTACCACAGGTAAACTTTAAAATTTTAAAATAAAGTGCAAAAAAAAAAAGTATGTCATGAAAATAATTATTGTAGAATAATTCAGGTGATAGTATTGATACCAGAAGAAATGGAATGTAAATTCAAAAGTATTAAATAGACAAATAGAAGATAACTACATCAATATGAAAAGAATAGTAACACTCTTAAAACTATAACAATTATAAACTTGTATGCACTTAACAGCTTTAAAATATATAAAGCCTTATCTGACAGACTTACAGGAAGAAATGGACAGACCCAGTCAACCTATCAGGTAGAGAAAGACTGAAGATAAATGAGATAAGCTCTAAATCAAAGAGATTAAAAAAGTGACCCAAGAGAAAATCTGGAGAAAATAGGAGTAGGTAAATCAAAAAGCTAAGAGGATAAACAAACACATGGAAAACACAAAAATCGGTGGAGAGGTTTATAAAAGGCAAATGCATCAGTTGCACATTGGAAAAAAATGAATGAAAAAATAAACCTCAAGCAAGACTAGTAAAGAAAAGCAACGACGTCAAGTGTTAATGTGGGGAATGAAAAGAGGAATATGATGATAGATTTAGTGGTATTTCAAATTTATAATGATAGTTCTATGTCTTTTCTTATGGATATATAAAACACCTATTAAATAATACACAAAAAACATTGGTTTTCTCCAGGGAGAACTAGGTTGCTGGGGGCCTGCAGTGAGAGGTAGGTTTTACTTTGAACAATGTGAATGTATTGTCTATTGCATAAAACTGTAACAAAGGGAAATAAATTTAAAAACTAAAAAGATAATATAATACTAAGACCAAGGTAATTTATTTAGCTTTTGATGAATTGAATTGATACAGAATGATTAGATAATTGGTAACAATAAAACATTGAATCCAAAAATAAAGGGTTTCCTACCGTTCACCACACCTAAAAACAAAGCACCACAACTCTTACAGATAGATGAGGAAAAACACAAATGACCAAAACAAAAAGTGGAAAAACTATAGAAATAGGCAATTTTCAGAAGATGAAACCCAAATGGTCAGCAGGAATACACATATACAGTATATACATATGTATATATGTATTTTAAAAGTGCTCAAACGTGATTGTATTCAGGAAAATTACGATGAGAGATAGTATTTCAAGGCAATTGAATTGGCAAAACCTAACAAATTTTTACAATAGCAAGGGTTGATAGGATGTAGGCCAAAGCAACTCTCCTACACAGACGTTAGGAGAGTAAACTGAGACGCTGCTTGGGATGGCAATGTCGCACTCGCTTATAAATTTAGGAAGTGCATATACTTCCCTGTGATTCAGTGTTTGGATTCCTCCATTCTGGGTTGTATACACTCCAGTGAAATTCTCACCCAGGTGCACAAGGAGAAATGTTCAAGAATCACCATCACAACCTTGGTTACAGTGAAGTATAATTGGATATAACAAGAATAAATAATTTTTTTTATATTCATTCAAAGGAATTCCATATGGCAATAAAATCAATAAACTAGAAATATATAGATGATAGAGACAGATAAATTTCAAAGACAACATTGAGAGAAAATAAAGCTTGCAGAAGCAGATGCAAAGTATGACATATTTACATAAATTTTAAAAACATAGAAAAGATATCCAGTGTTTAAGATCACATATATGTAGAAAATGTTTGAAAATATGTATGAAATGATTGACAACAAATATGAGAAGGCTGCAAATGGACTCGAGGATCAGTTCACAGAAGGCTTTAATCATTACGTAAAATGTTATTTTTTGAAAGAAAAGATGTGAAATATATATGGCAAAATAGTAGGAATTGGTAAAGCTGGGTATTGGATACTGGTGTGTGTTCTGTTATTTTCTGTACAGAATGTTTAAAATAGTCGATAATTTCAAAAATAAAAAATAAAATGCTTACCGCAGGGCTTATGGTCCCTGATAACACTTCCAGTACTACGCCGGTAGCACCATTACTGCAATTATTACCAATCCATCCCCTACTACTTGTACTAAAATACTATTATCTACTGTTAGAGGGTCTACCCTGTTAAAGAAACGTGTGAGCCTTTGGGTAAAGAAAATAATTCATTTGTAAAAATCATAGTAATCTCTAATAGTATATTCCTCCAGAAATTGGAACTTTTGTAGATTGAATGTTTCAAAAAAGTTTATGTGCTTATTTAGTGCTTTAAACCAGTCTTTGAAATCTAAGGCCTATAAAATAAACTATATTATTTGAGAACTTATTTCTGAGAACATTTTATCTTTCATAGCCATTTTTTGGTTACCAATCTGGTGAGCATGCAAGAAAGTTTAAAATTTAGAAATAAGGACCAAAAGAAGTCAAATTGTACTCACCCCCTAAAAACCTAAAAAACAAATTTTAAAGCAATAAGACCGTGGAGAAAGATTTGTGTTTCAATGAAGTAATTTTATATTGACTTACGTAATAGACAATGTGATCTAAAACTAATATTCTTGTCAATGATTATATTCTCTTTAAATGGCATAATATTTTTCAATCAGACATTATTAAAGAATAAATACTTCTTAACCAGTTTAATATAATATAACGCAACTTGAAATATTAGCAGTAAAATGCGGAGAAAAACATGTCAACTAACCCTGAGAAGAATGCAAAGTGCCTTTAGCTTCATGATCCACTGACGCACGATTGTTTCTCTCCATTTCTTTCTCTGAAAGGCCGGCGGTATTGTCCACCCCTGACTCTGCTGTCTCTGGTTTAGCCATTAGAAAAGCCGGAAATTCAGGCGAAAGCTGAGTACGGCTTTCATGGTTTTCTTGATCATCCAAATGCAAAGGAAGTTTAATTACCTATGAAGAGATAAATCTGTTATCTAAAATGTTGAAACTATTGCATACACAGCTTTTCTCTAGCACAATGAGTCAATTTGAATGATCTAAAAGGTCAATAATAAATTCAGTTTTTTAAACC
Source organism: Avahi laniger (assembly GCA_963575035.1). Classification (NCBI taxonomy): domain Eukaryota; kingdom Metazoa; phylum Chordata; class Mammalia; order Primates; family Indriidae; genus Avahi; species Avahi laniger. The sequence goes on from CAUYSK010021357.1 coordinate 19,401, forward strand.
TTATGTGCTTTTGTTCAGTTGCATGACAAAGAAAGCATTTCTTCGGTATTAACCAATTTCCCTCATCGCTTCAGACGCTGCCATTTGCTCTATATGTATTAGTTTTTCTTTATTTCAATTTACAGTTTTATTTTCTTCTTTCGAATAACACTGTCTAACAGTCATGCTGGGATGAAATTAGCAAATGTTTGTTCAGTGTTTACTATCTCCAGGAAATAATATTTTAAGTTCAAAAAGAAGCGACAAGATTGTAGCATCTAGCAGTGAATGAATGGGTGCTCACTCTGCAGTTTTTCAACTTTCTCTATGTTTAAAATTTGAATAATAAAGTGCTTGGAGAAAATAATCAATGACGTAGGAAATGAAATATTCAGAAAAGTGAGGAATTGACAGAAAAAGCTGCCTGGGAAAGAGCGGCAGGACATCCTGCCCGCATAATCTTCCCTCTCGGGTCCTTGCGCTCTTGCCACGGAGACTGAGTCAGAGCTGTCACCAGCCTCCTCTCACGTGCTGAGGTCATTCGCCTGGGCACAGCCTCTAACCACAGCACGGGAGAACCCCTGAGGTCGTGGCTCTGCCAGCCTCTCTTTGACTGTGGCAGTTTCCTCCCACTGACCGACCCGGAAAAGAAAAGCTCAGTTTTCACCTGGACTGTCTTGTTTTCCTTTAGTCTCCTCTAAGGCCGTATTGTAAAAATCACTTTTCTATTTCATCTTCTGCATTGTCTGTCTTTTCTCTTCCCACTTGCAAGTTATTCTTTTCTTGAGTAAATCCAACATTTACTTCTTCAGAAATTTTTGCATTTGAGAAAACTCACATGGGAAAAATCCACATATTTTAGAATTTCATGTTGGAGGAAAATGGGGTTTCCAGATAAGAATTTTTTGCTTTTGTCCTCATGAAAAAGAAGCATCTCTATTCCTACTTCTTCTGTCTACAATCAGAAAATCATGAATCTTGCATAATTTTACTACTCTCATAAATAAGTCTCCCCCCATGAAATATACAGAGGGAGAAAATTCCTATTATTGTCTATCAAATAAGAATGCTAGTGGATAATCACATCCGTTTATAATGATGAGGGCAAACTGGTCTCCGTAGATAAATCATTTTATTCCTTTTTTTTCCCCACAAAGCTTTTTTTTAAAAATGGGAAGTCAGAACAAAAAGAGGAAAATTTTAGTAATATGTTCAAATTCAAGTAGATTTTGGTCAAATCAAATGATTCTTATGTTGTTTAACAAATAATCACTTTTATTGACCTTGTAAATTTTAAGCATCACTTCTTGATTTAATCTTAAGTATAAATTATCTTTATGATTCATAGCAGTACTACATAAATTGTCTTTTATGAAACAAAATTAGTTCTGATTCTCCATGCCATAATTTACAGAACATTGAATTTTTGGCATCAATTAGTGAAAAAGTTAGTTAAAAATTATAGATGCTTTTCATATTAACTAGATCAAAATTTATTTTCTTTTATGGCTATATTTTAATTTTAAATTTATTTTGACTCTTGGTACAGTATTCAAGTCACCAATTTTTGGAATATTTTGTTGTGAGTTTTCTATAATTATCTTCAAAATTTGGATAATTTTTCAATAACTTCTTTGCATTCATTTGTAATGGTCTTCTTTCTCAAGCTTATTAATGTCATGTTTATGATTCTTAGAAGCTTTCAAAAACTTCTGATGCCTGAGGCCCCACCATGAAACAACCGAATCACAATCTCTGAGAATAGAGCCCAGTTAGTAGTATTTCTAAAGATCCCCATATAATTCTAACGTATAATCAGATTTATCAGGGATGGCAATATTTTCAGAATGAATAGAAAAGCATATATTCCTGTAAGAATTACTTTCTTTTTTTTTATTTTATTTTTTTTTATTTCAGCATATTATGGGGATATAGATATTTAGGTTACATATGTTGCCCTTGCCCCCCTCCCCCCCTAAGTCCGAGTTTCAAATATGTCCATCCTTCGGGTGGTGCACATTGCACTCTTTGTGTATGCATATACTCGTCCCCTCGTCCTCCTCCCCCTTTCCCCCTCCCCCCTGCCCACCATCCAATAGATGTTATTCTCATATGGGCACTTATGTGTTGATCAGTTAATACCAATTTGATGGTGAGTACATGTGGTGCTTGTCTTTGCATTCTTGGGATACCTCACTTAGTAGAATGCGGTCCAGCTCTATCCAGGAGGATACAAGAGGTGCTCGCTCA
>CAUYSK010021361.1:0-23314 GCA_963575035.1 Avahi laniger
AAGTGACAGACTGGGATCCAAGCTCAGGTTGGATTTGCTCCAAAGCCCATGCTCCTGCAGCTACCCCATGCTACCCAGAGGTGTCTAAAGAGAACAGCAAAGAGGGCTGGTTATGTCCCAACTGATTAGTCATCAACTACAACTATAGTATCCTACGACAATAGTTCTCAACAAGGAGCAATTTTTCCCTCCAGGGGACATTTGGTAACGTCTGAGACATTCTTGGCTGTCACAAACACGGGAGGTGCTACCGGTACCTAGAAGGTAGAGGCCAGGAATGCTACTAAACATCTCACAATGGACAGGACAACCCCACAAAAAAGAATTAATCAGACCAAAATGTGAGTAATTCTAAAGTTACAAAAGCCTGACCTATGAGATCCATTCTCAACATTGACAACTCACCGGCCATACTTTATTTCTTTAACTTTTTTTCTCTTTTTGCTGTGTATTTCCAAAAAAATTGACCATTGCTAATAATAATTGTAAAGGTTAACATTTATTTAGCACTTACCATGTGCCAGATATCACCCCTTTAATTATTTAATCCTCTGATATAGGTATTGTTATTTTCGTCCCCATTTTACAGATAAGGAAACTGAGGCTTAGAAAATTATATAACATGTAAAATACTACCCAATTAGAAAAAAGTGGAGTTGAGATTCAAATCTAGGCAGCCGATTCTAGAGTCATTGTTCTTAATTACCATGCTATACTACCACTGCAGCATTTCTCTAGCCTTCTCTTGCCTCTGTAAAATAATATAATGTTTTCCAAATTTTAGTAATTCATATACCACCTTCATGACTTTTTCCATATTACATACTCTCAATGTTTTCCTTTAAACCTACTCACTCTTTTTACAGAGCCTAATTCTAATCAACGATCCTGTGTAAACGTACGTGAGGCAGACACTGTAAAGTGACTACCCCGATGGCCCTTCAAACCTCCCTTTTTCCTTGGCTTCAGTCCAGAAAGCTGTAACAATATTTGATTTCTAGGACACTGATAGTATCACAGAGCTGCTGCACCAGTCTTGGACTATAGGGGTAAATCCAGGTTTTGTGAGCTCTGAAGTTTATACAGTTCGAGAGACGTCTAAAAAAGGAATGCAAAATTGTGAATGCAATACTCTTAGGCCCTGCCAGGGTCTTGGAAGGAGCCCATGCAGGTGGGAGGGTCCTGGAGCTTATCCTTTATTAGCTCCATGGGAAATTGCCTTGGTTAAAATTCCCTGGTACATAAAAAAACATACCCGCCCCTATGTGTTTAGGCCACTGTTCCTTGGATTTTCTTTTACATGCACTTAAATGGAATCCTGATAGAAAAATTACAACCAGCCCATTGTGTTTTATACACACTAAAATAAGTGCATAATTAAAACAAAAACCTACTCGGCTATGCACGACCCATACCACAGTATATTGTTTCCTGTACCAGGAAAGTCCAGAAATAATCCAATCCTCTTTGGGAAATACTGGCCCAGGGGCCTGCCGGTGTCCCTTCTGGTGTCCTCTGCTCTGGTAAAGTGGCCTCAAGTGTACAGCCTAACATGGCTTCATGAGAGATTTAATCGAAGACGCAAAAATATTTAAAACAAGAGGCCGGGCGCAGTGGCTCACACCTGTAATCCTAGCACTCTGGGAGGCCGAGGCAGGAGGATTCCTTGAGTCAGGAGCAACAGCAAGACCAGCCTCAGCAACAGCGAGTCTCTACTAAAAATAGAAAAAATTAGCCAGGCATGGTGATGCACACCTGTGGTCCCAGCTACCCAGGAGGCTGAGGCAGGAGGATCACTTGAGCCCAGGAGTTGGAGGTTGCAGTGAGCTATGATGATGTCACTGCACTCTAGCCCAGGTGACAGAGCAAGACCCTGTCTCAAAAAAATAATAATTAGAACAAGAAAGAGGCCATGTGTGGTGGCTCACGCCTGTAATCCTAGCACTCTAGGAGGCCAAGGCCGGCGGATCGTTTGAGTTCAGGAGTTCGAGACCAGCCTGAGAGCAAGACCCCGTCTCCACTAAAAATAGAAAGAAATTGGGTGGACAACTAAAAATATACAGAAAAAATTAGCTGGGCATGGTGGCGCATGCCTGTAGTCCCAGCTACTCGGGAGGCTGAGGCGGGAAGATCACTTAAGCCCTGGAGTCTGAGGTTGCTGTGAGCTAGGCTGACGCCACAGCACTTTAGCCTGGGCAACAGAGTGAGATTGTCTCAAAAAAAAAAAGAACAAGAAACATACATACTCCATCCTGATGGGCCTCCAAAGCACCACCCACACGAAGATGGAAAGCTGGTGGAGAAATGGTAAACGACTCAGCAACAGGGAGGAAAGTGAGAAGATGGGTATGGTGAGAAGCCAAATGATATAAATTTCTGAAAAAAGATTAGGAATCGGAGGCCCCAGATACTGCAGAGGAAACTGAAAATAAGAGCGTTGCTTTAAATTCTGTATAAGTAGTTAGCACCCCTTCTCCCCAAAAGTACTTTATATGGCTAAACTATCAATCAAGTGTGAAGGCAGAATAAAGACCTTTTAAAGTCATGTATAGCCGCAAAGTACTGATATGGGCACAGATACATATTCACATAAAACTGTACATAAGTGAAATGAAAAACGTTAATTGTTACAAAGACACTCAAATTTACCTCCCATACTCCCTCTCTCAGAAAGCTACTGGTGGATGGGCTAAGGCTTTTGGAACCAAATCCATGAAGAATTGCAGGTGTTTTCTCTCTCCACTGCCCTACCCTCCCCGTAAGGGAACGAGCACGAGCTGCTACCTTGCTGTGCAAATAGGGGAAGCAAAGGGGACATTTCTAAGAGAGAAAAAGATCATTGGTTAATTGGTTAAAAGAGATCTGTTCTCTTCCAAAAGAGAAAAGGTCGTTGGTTAATAGTCCCAAAGTATTTTCCAGCTGACACATCCACCTGACACTCCCTCCCGCCCCACTCTCGGCAGTAACCACTCAGGGCGAATCTCCTCAGTTCCCCACTCCTCCTAATGAGCAGGCTACCGCATGCAGGCAAAGATAAAATCAGCACCGAGAAATGTGAATGAACATCCGTGTTTGCCATCACAGAGGTAGAGTCACCAGTTTGGTCCAGTTGGTTTCAAGATGATTTCTTCTCAAACCTGAGAGATTTGGGAAAGAAATAGCACAGGAATGAGCAAACGATGGTTTCTGTTAGAAAATATAGGAATTTGGGCCGGGCGCGGTGGCTCACACCTATAATCCTAGCACTCTGGGAGGCCAAGGCGGGAGGATCATTTGAGCTCAGGAGTTTGAGACCAGCCTGAGCAAGAGCGAGACCCCCATCTCTACTAAAAAAAATAGAAAGAAATTAGCTGGACAACTAAAAATATATATAGAAAATATTAGCCGGGCATGGTGGCACATGCCTATAGTCCCAGCTACTCGGGAGGCTGAGGCAGAAGGATCGCTTGAACCCAGGAGTTTGAGGTTGCTGTGAGCTAGGCTGACGCCACGGCATTCTAGCCCGGGATACAGAGGGAGACTCTGTCTCCAAAAAAAAAGAAATTTGGTTAACTAAACTGTTAAACTGATTTTTTGATATTTGACCTAGAAATAAATCTTTTTTATTATAACTCATTTTCACTAGTCAGTGAACACCCTATTTTAGGGGCAAACAGTGAAGGGCTACTTTTCAGTTTTTGTTCACATTGTATCTGCTGCCTTTTAACTAGCTATGAAAATTAATTACCACATCTAGATCAGTAAACCAAACAGTAAACAGTAAAATAATCACTTTCTCCACACTCTGATGGCATCCTCATGTATACTATAAATTTCTTTAAAATGTACCTTTGATATAAGTTCACTATTCCCATGTCTTACATATGGCGTAATGAAGTCAGGATACTTGGGTTCTAAATGCAGCTCCACTATCTGCCACTCTGGGTAAATACCAGGGCCCCAGTTTTCTAATTGTAAAATAATGTCTTTACACAAGATGATTTGCAGTGCTCCTTACACGTCTAACACTCTAGGATAAATTGCTTGCATAAAAATTCAAAAATACTCCAGAGCTAAGGTACTTTGTACAAGAAATGAAATGCAGAGATTATGAGGCATTGAAGAGAGAGAAGCATTAATGTTGAAAAGCCTGCTCTTTTCTCCTAAAACAATATGCATTTAATTTTTCTGAGCCAAGGGAAGTTCTGCTGCAGGTGGCCGTTCGTGGAGAGACGTTAGAAAGACCCAGACAGAGACAGCTGCCTGCCTCACTGAACATTGAAACCACTCAATCATGTATTACACAGAGACTCCAATCTGGTGAGTTTTTTGTCTTGAGAAACCTCAAGCCTAAATAAAAGAATTAAATCCCTGTTCTGAATTTTTCACATCTCACTCACAGAGTCTGAAAAACAGAATCACTTAGGCTAATTTCTTTCAGTATCTACCAAGAGCGTGGTTTTGCCATCACATTGGCCCTCTTGTATCTACCCTTCTCCGGGTGTCTGATGGCAACAACAAACTCAGAAACGGTGTCTCCCATTATCCACTTAATGGACTGTTTACTGTTGAGCCCAGGCAGGAGGTGTTTCCTAACATTCTCTTTAGAAAATGTATCCTTTGCACAGAAGTACAAAGGACCATAAGAAACTACTACAAACAATTATATGCCAACGAATTATATAATCTAAGTAGATAAAGTCCTAGACATAACAAACCAAGATGGAATCATGAAGAAATAGAAAAGCTGAACTTGCCAATAATAAGGAGAGTGAATCAGTAATAAAAAGTCTCCCATCAAAGAAGAGCCAAGGACCTGATGGCTTCACGGCTGAATTCAACCAAACATTTAAAGAACTAATACCAATTCTTCTCAAACTATTCCCAAAAAGAAAAAAAAAACTCAAAACAGAGGGAATACTTCCAAACTCGTTTTACAAGGTCAGCATTACCCTGATACCAAAGCCAGACAAGGGCACTACAAGAAGAGAAAATGACAGGCCAATATCCCTGATGAACACAGATGTAAAAATTCTCAACAAAATATTAGCAAACCAAATGAATAACATATTAAAAGAATCATTCAAGAATCATGATCATTGGGATTTATCCCTGGGATACAAGGATGGTTCAACATACAGAAATCAATAAATGTGACATACTACATTAACAAAATGAAGGATAAAAATCAGATGATCGTCTCGAGAGACAGAAATAGTATTTGACAAAATTCAACACACTTTCCTGATAAAAACTGTTACTATATTAAGTATGGCAGAAAGTACCTCAACATAATAGAGGCCGCATATGACAACTCCATAGCTAACGTCATACTCAACAGTGAAAAGCTGAAAGCTTTTGCTTTAAAGTCAGGGACAAGACAAGGATGCCCACAGTTGCCACTTCCATTTAACATGGTACTTGAAGTCCTAGTCAGAGTAATTAAGCAGAAGAAAGAAATTAAAAGCATCCGGATTGAAAGGAAGAAGTTAATTTGTCCCTGGTTGTGGACAAAATGATCTTATATATAGAAAACCTTAAATTATCCATTAGAAAACAACTATGAGAACTTAAAACAATTCAGTGAAATTGCAGGATATAAAAATCAACAAGCAAAAATCAGTAGCATTTCTAGACACAAACAGCATACTATCTGAAAAAGAAATCAAGAAAACAATCCCACTTAGAATAGCTACAACTAAAATAAAAATACCTAGGAATAAATTTTACCAAGGACGTGACAGATCTGTACACTGAAAACTATAAAGCATTGATGAAAGAAATTGAAGGAGACAGAAGTGGAAAGATAAAAGTATCTTGTATTCATGGATTAGAAGAATTAATAGTGTTAAGATAGCCATACTAACCAAAACAATCTACAGTTTCAAAGGAATCCCTCTCAAAATTCCAATGACATTTTTCACAGAAATAAAAAAAAAAGCACTGAAATTCATATGGAGCCACAAAAAAATCCCAAATAGCCAAAGCAATCTTGAGTAAAAAGATAAAAGCTGGAGGTATCACACTACTTGACTTCAAAATACATTACAAAGCTGTAGTATTTTAAAAAGCTTGGTACTGGCATAAAAACAGACACTTAGACAAATGGAACAAAATAGGGAGCCCAGAAATAAATCCACACATTTATAGCCTACTGATTTTCAGCAAAGCTGCCAAGAACACACAATGGGGAAAGGACAGTGTCTTTAACAAATGGCATTGGGAAAACTGGATATTCACATGCAAAAGAATGAATTAGACCTTTATCTCACACCATATGCAAAAATCAACTCAAAATGGGATAAACATTTGAATGGAGAACCTGAAACTGTAAAACTACTAGAAGAAAATAGGGGAAAGCTCTATAACATTGGTCTGCATAATGATTTCTTGAATATGACCCAAAAACACAAGTAACAAAAGCAAAAACAGATAAATAGGACTGCATCAAACTAAAAAATTTCTGCACAGCAAAGGAAACAACACGCAGAGTGAAGAGACAACCCACAGAATTGGAGAGAATATTTGCAAACCATATATCTGATAAGGGATTAATATTCGAAATATAAGGAACTCAAACTACACAATAACAAGAAAACAAATAACCTGATTTTAAAATGAGCAAAGGACCTAAACAGTCATTTCTCCAAAGAAAACACACAAACAGCCAACAGACATGAAAAAAATGCTCAGCATCACTAATCGTTAGAGAAATGCTAATTAAAACCACAATAACATATCACCTCAAACCTGTTAGAATGGTATTTATCAAAAAGTTCGAAGGTAACAAATGTTGACAAGGATGCAGAGAAAAGGGAACTCTTGTACGTCATTGGTGGGAATATAAATTAGTACAGCCATTATGGAAAATGGTATGGAGTCTCCTCAAAAAACTGAAAATAGAACTACCTTATGATTCAGCAATCCCACTTCTGGGTATATATCCAAAGGAACTGAAATCAATATGTCAAAGCGATATCTGCACTCCCGTGATCATGGCAGCATTATTCACAATATGATATGAAATCAAATATATATCAATAGATGCATGGATAAAGAAGTGTGGCATTTATATACAATGGAATACTATTCAGCCTTAAAGAGGGAGGGAAAATCTACCATTTGTGACAACGTGGTTGAACCTTGAGGACATTGTGCTAAATAAAATAAGCTAGGCACAGAAAGACAAATACCACATGATCTCACTTATATGTGGAATCTAAAAAAGTTGAACTCATAGAAGTAGAGTGTAGGATAACAGCTACTAGGGGCTAGGCTGGGGGAAGGAAAGAAATGAGGAGTTGTTGGTCAAAGGGTACAAGGTTTCAGATAGTCAGGAAGAATAAGTTTCGAGATCTGTTGCACCACAGAGGGGACAATAGTCAATAATAATGTATTATATATTTCAAAGTAAGAGTATATTTCAAATGTCTCACCATAAAAATAATAGGTAAAGGAGATGATGGATATCTTAATGAGTTTGATTTAATCATTCTACACTGTAGACATATAACATTACATCGTACCCCACAAATGTATACAATTATAATAATTTATCAATTTAAAATATTAATTTAAAAAAAAAATTTTTTGTTGCAATTAGCCTTTGCTTTGAACAAGGTATACCCTTCTTTAAAGTGCTTCTGTAGGTTTCCAGAAGAACCTCTCCTCATTCGTTGCCTCTGTCCTGAACCACAAACCCCCACCAACCTCCTACTCAGCTACCCGACCTATTCCCAGTCTACCAGCTTCTGACACTGTTTCCTATTTGTAGTATTGCTTCACCCCCAGATCACTTCTCCACCGCCCCCAGACCCATTTCACCCCCAGACCACGGTTGGGCACTCAACTCCTTGTTAAGATTCTTCCCACCACTCTCAGTAAATACTCCGTACAGTTCAGCCTGACCCAGAGGTGGCTTGCAAGTCCTCGTGACCCTCGTTCCCCACTGGGCCGGCACACAAGCAGAAGCCACACCACTCTGAGAATCCAGCCAAGTAAGGGTAGTCTCCAAAGCTTCTCCATAAAGCCATCAACCACGTGAGGCGGAAAATCTGAACCCTGGTTCAGAACATACGTCCGAGAGAGTGAGGGTCCTATTTCCTGTCTGTGTTGTTGGTGGGATACCTAATGATAACTAACTCTTGGTCTTGAGGAAGGGGAGAGAGTCATGAACAGCATTTCATCTTAAACAGCTCCCCAAGGACCATGATAGTGGTTACTATTAAATATAAACAAATACCCCTTGTTGGGTGTAAGTGGCCTGTAACATTGGTCCCCCCTATGGGAAATGGCCTGTGACTGAAGAGAGGAACCCTCAATTCTACTGTAGCCTTATAAATGGAAAACAAATATGAGAATACTTGCTTTACTCATGGAGATCATTCACAGGAAATAGCACCTAGTGAATGTCTTTTGATGCCAAAAAGTAAGTACCAACGAAGGGAAGACAAAATATTATTCCTGATGATACAGCTGTCTTTGCCCATTCTCCTATATATTTATGTTCTGGGTAAATTTATTTTTATTAACCAAAAGATATTATTACAATATTAGCTTCATAAACATAATTGGAATTGTCCTTGTTCATTTTCTACTTACCAATGTTTTGAGAAATCTCAGTCATTTAAAACTCTCCAAGCATAATTTTGGAGAAATAAAAACTACCTGCCAAGAGCTCAATTTATTCAAGCCGTCCTAATTATCTTTGCACTAGGCTGCTACCAAATAGTCTCTATTTTTATAAAGCAAAGATTTTGAAGAGGAAATGTTCCCCTTGCAAGTCTGTTCAAACCATCTCATCCTTCCTCTTTGAAAGCAGCAGCACAACCCTCCTCCCACCGTGAGCACCTTGCTGCCCCTCCGAACATCAACACGTGATGGAACTGCCCACTGAGGAAGCTCTCTGGCACCTTTTCCTCAAAGTTTGGGTTATCTAAAAACTGGCCTGGATCAAAACAGGAGATGTCATCTGCTGGTCACGCTACAACAGCGCATGCGTAATGACACGAAAACAGCTAAGAGTATGGAGACCTGGGTTCCAGCCCCAGCTCTGCCTTTAACTGGATATGTGACCTGAGCAAGTCTGTTGGGCCTTTGTGGTCTGAGTTTCATCATCTCTCATGGGGGAATAATAATATGGGTCCCACAAACCATGCAGCGTTTTTACATATCTCAAATGAAAGAAATATATGAAAGTGCTTTGGAAAGTTTAGATCTCTGTATAAATGCCAGGTTACAATCACGACTGAGTAAAATCTCATGGTATTTGGGGATTTAGTAATTTAGTGCCCAAAATTTCCATACCCTACTTGCTCCATTCCACACTATATAATCTGAACCAGCTTCTTGATACTTCATTGATGGAAAATATTCCAAATCATCCTTCTAAACAAGTTTGTTTCACTGTTATTTTCTTCCACAATGTTTTTTCCATTCCAGTCAACAGCTCAGTAGTTCAGCTCATGTGTGTAAGCCCATCCCCTTCTGTTGGTAGGGAGAACGGTGGAGATGGGAGGATACAGGGCAGGAGAGAGTGAAGCTCTCTCTTCTTGTATATCCATCAGAGACCTTGCCCAGACTCTGTCCTAACCTCTTTAGCTTCTTTTAGCGGTAAAAACATTCCCTGTTCCAGCTTTCATCACTGCCTTGGAGACACATCACCCCGACCGGCAGACTGATCACGCTGTTGTCAGTGGCCTCAGCAGGCTCACACACCTGCTTGTATTGTTTTTCACCTCCATCCAGATTGCCACGGAAAGGTCAGCCGGGGAGATGACAGCCTTTCCACCGCACTTTCAGCAGGAGCCCACTTCATGCCCTCCCCTGCCCACCATTTCTCAGCCTGGCCTCAGGCACTTATTTTCTGCCCAGCACACACAAGCCTTGTAATTCATTTTTCTCCTCTCCAGCAGTGGAGCAAAGATAACTTGCCATATTCAAACGCATTTTCTCCTGCAGTTTAGATCTAAGGAATGTCTCATCTTCCAAGTAGAATCTTTCTGATCTTTAAATGAAAAGTCCAAAGTGACTTTGGTTGTAGCCAGTAATTAACCATGAAGTCACCAACATCATTTGTCTGTTTTGCCTTCAAAAGCAGGGTGACAGGAGTGTTCTATTAGCAGCTGGCCAGCCCTTCCAGGATCGTTGCTCTGTCTTTAATAAGCATGCAGCCTGGGGTCTGAGACGAGAGCCCCGGTTACCCTATAACAGCTCTCCAAGTCTAGAAATTCCGATAGCATTTTGAGAAGGTTACCATTTTGTTTCCCTGTGAATAAAAACTCTAGTACATCAGATTCTTGGGCAAATATAGGATCTCAGAAATGAGTTGCTCAGCAGCACGTGAGAAAACGTATACCACTTTCCTATTGCTCACTGTTTCCCAAAGAATGGCCTGTCTTTTGTAAGTCATTGTTTTCCATGGCAACTTCCTTCACCCTGAGAGTCAAAGGAGTAGTCCAAAGTTGGACCAAGAAAACCCCAAACCTTTATTCCCAAGTTGCTCTTTTAAGCACCCCAGACAATCACAGGCCAGGTCAGCTTTCTCAGCCCTTCTATAGTGAAGGAGGGTCTTTGGAGAAGTCAGTGAGAACAGCTCATTCAGGTCTTTTATGGTCATTTGGAGAAAACAGATAAAAACATTCTACAAGGTAGCAGAATAAGCCATGAAAAATTCTACACGTCAGTACAGAGCCAATGCTAAAATTCCAGTACACTGAAGAGTATCCCTGAAGTGCTGCTGATGCACATTTCAGAAGGCTAGAGGGAAAACACTAAGAAATGACTTTCTTGTTCAAATAATAATTTGTCCTTTGGTAGAGCTGCAAGTCTAAGCAGCATTTCACAAGAGAACCCCTTGGGAATAATTTGAAACAAAATAAGCTATATTCATTCCCTCCTTCATTATTCAACAGTTATTTATTGAACACCTACTACATGCCAGACTCTTTGGGGACTTAGTGGGGTTTCCAAAGATGAATCAGCCTTTCCTGAACTCCAAACTGTTGAAGAGGAAAACATTGGCATTATCAGCATCACCACAAAAGTTCCTATTTATTAAGTGCTAGAGACTATATGAGATATTCTCATTTAACCTTCCCAACAACCCTACCAGGGAGGTGCAAGTAAAGTCAGTGAGATTCAGAGACTTTTGGTAAGTTGGCCAGCACACACACAGCTAGTGCATGGCAAGGTCGAGATGCAAACCAAGGCCACTCTGACCCCAAAGCCTATAATGTGATGAACACCATCCTAAGATCTACTTGGAGAAGGCAGAGTGGCAGTTCTAAAAAGAGAGAAGTTACATCTCAGCCTTTTGGTAACTTAGGATCAGAAAAAATGTTTTCCCAGACTGGGCAGTGTCACCTTAATACACATTTAACATAATAATTTTCCTCAGCCTAAGAAGGAGCCTGGCAGCTTAATTTCAGTCTCTCGTGTCCATTTACAATTTTTGTAAAAATTACACATTGGATTGCGGATGTTAACATCTTTGGATGGGCTACTTCATCCCCACCTCTCCCACTGGAATCAGTCCCATTGTCACTGAGACTGCTGCGTGTTCAGTCTGCCCGCTTTCCTGGGTCTCCTGCCTCTTCCCTGGCAGAAACCTTTGCCATGTGGTTCCCATTGGGTTAATCCATATCCTACCTTTCCTAAGAACATGATTAATCCAGATAATCAGAAAAATCCATTCCTACTGGCCACCGTGATTGGTTCAGATATGACCATGGAACCCACACAATCAGCTTGGAATCCCGAGGAAGAGAGTCTCCCGCAACTGGGTGGTAAGTTGGAAGAGTGTGAGTTCACAGTGCCATTTGCCATCGTTCCCCACACAAAGAGCTGAGAGACGGAGCGAGTGCATCCTGACAACATCATTGAGCACCTAGACCCCCAGACCTGAGGCTAGCTGCATATCTGGTCTTTTTAGTTTATGGTACCCAATAATGCCTTCTTTCCATAAGCTAGTTTGAGCTGGGTTTTTGACACTAAAAAACACAAAAATTCTGATTAATACACTAAGGCAGCTGTCTACAGACTTCTTTGATTATGTATGCCCTATCACTAAAAAATTTTGCTCACCCTCAATATATGTATATTTATTATATACTTGTGAAAACATTATAAAGCATACACAAAAACATATACATTATAAAAGGGTGTTTAAAAGCTAAATATAAGCAAAAATTTTAATGTTTCCTTTCTGAAACCCTTTGAATTATCTTGCAAACCTCTTTAATGGTCACATGCCACTTTAGAGACCACCTCGTTAAAGGATAGTATCAACTTAATGGTCTATAAACCAAAGCCATATTGGAAGGCTTTTCTTCAGAATGCCTAATGTTCTGTCAATAACCTAACTATAACCCAGCATAAACTCTCATGATCGAATATTCCTAGTGTAAGCAGATGCCAGATCGTTGGTTTTGAATTACATATTTAAATTGCAAATATTTCACAAGGAACACCACTCCAAAGAGCAACATCTAGAACTTCATGGAAAGGGAAAATGATCTCAGAAATAATTCTGGGCAGACCTATATCTACTGTCTTCTACCTAGAGAGCAAACAGGAAGAGACACTATTCAGTTTCCTAAAATCTATGCTAGAGACAGTCGATACCACAAGAATTGTGACAAGAGTGTCAAGGCCCACGCCTGCGAAGAAATACCCATCTTTGTACATATCGAGTACTCAATAAAATTCCCTGATTGTGCCAGGTGCTGTGGCTCATGCCTGTAATCCTAGCACTTTGGAAGGCTGAGGCAGGAGGATTGCTTGCACCCAGGAGTTCGAGATCAGCCTGAATAAGAGTGAGACCCCATCTCTTCTAAAAATAGAAAAAATTAGCTGGGCATGGCGGTGCACACCTGTAGTCCCAGCTATCCTGGAGGCTGTGGCAGGAGGATCACTGGAGCCCAAGAATTTGAAGTTGCAGTGAGCTATGATGCAACACTGCACTCTAGTACGGGTGACAGAATGAGAATCTGACTCAAAAAAAAAAAAAAAAGTTCCCTGAATGAAGTTAGGAGAATAGGAGAGGTTGGGCAGTACTGCGAGGTAAATTAGAGCTCAGGTCTTAGAAAAACAGAGCATTTTCTATTGGTGGTACACTCTAGGGTGTCACTTTGCTGGAGAGTGATGGAGATCATTGGTAGAGATGTAGGTGATTGGACCCTGGGAGACTGGGGATTTTAGAAGACAGGATGATGAGTAGCTCAATAGCCCTCTCCTTTTCAATACCGTCACTGAAACCCCCTCTGCCTTCCTGCATGGAATTAACTTTCCCACAACTGAACTTTGTCTCCCGTCACACTGTATCATAGCTAGATGGCAACTATATCTCTTTTACCTAACTGTAAACATTTGATTCATCTGGGCGTCTCTAATGCTTGCTTAACACAGGACTGGACAACTTCTGTGATGAACAAACGTGTGCATTACCCAGCTTAGAGCCAGAAAAAGAAATCTATTTAAGTCTTTTGTTTGGCAAAGGACAAAACAGTAAGAACTCCGGTGTACCACTTCTCAGCTGAGAGAACTTTCTAATCTCTGCCTGGAGATGAAGAGAGGATAAGAAGTGTTGAGCCTTATATGGGTCATTTTAAACCCATGTATGTGAGACCTGCAGCCTGGGTCTACTGCTTCGAAAAGAAAGCTTTTTGAATGACTCATTAAAATAAAGACAATAATAATAATAGCAAATATTCAATATGTATTATAATAAGCTCTTTCATGCATCAACCAAAAAAAAAAAAATATGAACTATCATCCCCAACTTACAGATGTGAGAACTGAGATTCACAGTGGTCAAATAACTTGCCCAAGTTGCCCAAGAGAAAGAATTCAAACAGAATAGTGTGACATCAAAGCTATGCAATATTAGAGCTTTTGTTTTTTAAGCAGACTTCCCTCCTCTAGATTGCCCTCGCCCTAATCCCTCTCAGCCAGGATCCAGGATCTGCTCCTTGCATCCTTGCTGACTACATTCCCATTTAACCCCTTTGCTGACATCCTGCCTTTCTGAGCCTCTCGGCTTGCTAGGACAGCACCTTGAGGACTCTGGACATGGAATCCTGACTCTAGCAACTCTCTGCTGCCCCCACCTGGCATCCGGACACACACACTCCATCCCTTCAGCCGCCCTAATCAATCCCTTACCAGTGCTGTCCAATAGCCACATATGTGACTTTGAATTTCCTAAAAGCCACATTAACAAAGTAAAAAAAAAAATAGATGAAATTAATTTTAACTACATTTTTATTAAACCCTACATATACAAATTATCATTTCAATGCCAAAAATTTATGAAATAGTTTATACTTTTTCATCAAAATCTGATATGTATTTTACACTTCCAACACATCATAATTAGGAAGCTACATTTCAAGTTCTCAGTTGCCACATGTGGCTGGTGGCTACTGTGGTCAAAAGCTTTTCCTTAAACACTAAATCCATTTTTCATGTCCAATGAAATTAGTAAAGTGGTTCCTGTTTGGAGGTGAAATGGCATTACCCAATTTTAATGCTTAGCTAATGTATTCCACCAAATCAAACTGGACTACAATAGAAGTATATTACTTGAAAGGCAATTTTATATAGTGAGGAAAGACTAGGCTTTAAAGTCAGTCTACAGTTCCAGTCCCAGCAAAACAAATAAAAGGACCTTCGCTAATTGATTGTAATAGTGAGAACTTAAGCATTTGTTTAAATTTTCCTCACTAGGATAATGGATAACAAATTATGGTACCTTTCCATGATGGAATATTGTACATTGTTTAATAAACCAGATCTACATGCATGTACAACATGGATATAACAATAACGTTTACTGAAAAAATGTACGATACAATAGGATACCTTCAGTATGAGACCATTTTTTAAAAAGTGAAATATATGCCAAATATTTTAATCTATTATTTGTGAATATACGCTAATGAAGTAGAATTATAGAGACATGGCTGGAAGGATAAATATCCACTTCGGAACAGTGGTTCTCTGGGGATGGATGAAGGGAAATGGAGCACAGTGTGGAAGGGGAGACGTCAACAGAATTTGCAATGATTTATTAAGAAGAAAAGGGAGGAGAAGGAAAAAAACATCTCAGACCAAAACTTAGGCGGTTAACAAATGACTACATGTCAGAAAGTCCCTTGGCCTGAAGAATGCTATTTGTTCAGCTTCTCTCTTATTAGTTTTGAGGTAGCAAAACCAGCAAGTGCAATTCCTAACCCAGAGAGTTTCTAGACAAGCTCCAACCTGAAAATCCATTTTCCAAGTGGCCCATTTTCCCACAAGGCAAACCCGTCCTTCAACAACACTAGCTTGCAGAGGGTTAGAGAAGTGCAAAGGGACAGCCACTAAATATTGAACTTACCACCTAGACAAGCCTGGGAAGAAATGGCTTTCTGAACAATCTAATGATTTAAGTTAAATGGAGCATGAAAAGAAGTGCCTCCACGGTTTGCTCAATCTGTAGGATTTCTACTCAGAGCTGTAGACAGAATAAGAAATTTTAAAGTAATTAATGCAAAGTTTCTTGTCCTGCAGGCATTTGGATTTTAATACAGTGCTTATAGAGGATTTATTCCTAGACTTATTTTTTAATCAACATCTCCTAACCCATCTGTGCTTCTGCAGTGAGGTTTCTAATGCTGAAGTCCTATGACTATTTCCATTTGCTCCATTATAATTATGCAAAACCATGTGTTTTGTTCTGCCCGATCCCAGTTCAATTTAAACACTGATTAAATGGGAAATAAATTAGCGTGGTGCAAGTGTTGAAGGAATCATCATAAATCGGCACTTACGCCTGGATATAAACCATCCACTAATGAATTAATTGTAGTCTTTATTTGAGGGAGAACATTAAATGTAATCAAATGGAGTGCGCACACATTCATGGGCCCAAACAAATGGGTATGTTGCAAGGATGACGGTAAATTAAGTTAATTTCAAGAGGCTCTCCAGCACAGGACATGTAGGCTCCAATTGGAAAAATAAGGAGTCCAGTAAAAGAGAAAACATATAATCTGCCTCACCCACTTGACAATACCTTGTCCTTCCAAGGTAAAATGTGACTTTTAATCAATAAGAATGGGGATGATTAATTCCCTGATTAATAACATGTACACAGTCAAAGTAATAGAAATTCTAGATGGTTACCAGAGACCATTTCCGCAGAAACAATAGTCTTCCATGAACAAGCATGATGCCACTGGCCCTGGGCTCCCCACATAGAAAACTTGGGGGCTCATTAAAGGTATTTTGTGGCTAATCTTTATTTCTATGGTGGGCTTAAAAGGAGGAGGTACATTAGCAAGCTCATTTAGACCCTTATAAGCCACAGTATTTCAACTCAAATAATTAGACAATTAACTACACCCCAGATTTTCTGGAGATGAGCCTGGAATGGCACTGCCAGGATACAGTTCTCAGCAGTTGAAGCATTTGTGGTTCACACTGTTTGTCTTTTGGGAACCTTGCCAAAGGATGGCAGGGGTCCCTCCAGCTTCCTAAGACTAGAACCCATGAATTTCTAAGAACATGCTATTCAAATCATGGAACAGATTACTTCCCCGGATGAATATAGCTCATAATTAAGTGGGCAAGTACATCAGCCCATGCTACTGGAATAAACCAGGACCAGACATAACCCAAGTTCCGTCCGAATAGAGGCACCACAGACACAGGCAATCAGGTGTGCGCAGGCAAGCAGAGCAACAAGAAAAAAAAAAAATGCCTGAGCCTTTTTAGAAAAAAAAATTATTCTCAGGCTGAAATGAGTCCAAAACTTAGCACCACATTTTAAAAAGTTTTTGTTTGTAATTTCAAAGTCAATACTTCTCACTTAGGTCTTTATCAAAAAGTCTCAAAACAATAAATGTTGGCATGGATGCAGAGAGATAGAAACACTCTTACACTGCTGGTGGGACTGCAAACTAGTGCAACCTCTGTGGAAAGCAATATGGAGATACCTTAAAGAGATACAAGTAGAACTATCATTTGATTTCAGCAATCTCATTACTGGGCATCTACCCAAAAGAACAAAAGTCACTCTATAAAAAAGACATCTGCACTCAAATATTCATAACAGCACAATTCACAATTGTAAAGATGTGGAAACAACCCAAGTGCCCATCAATACATGAGTGGGTTAATAAAATGTGGTATATGTATACCATGGAGTACTATTCAGCTGTAAAAAACAATGGTGATATAGCACCTCTTGTATTCTCCTGGATAGAGGAGCTAGAACACATTCTACTAAGCGAAGTATCCCAAGAATGGAAAAACAAGCACCACATGTACTCACCAGCAAATTGGTTTCACTGATCAACACCTAAGTGCACATATAACAATAATATTTATTGGGCGTCGGGCAGGTGGCAGGGCGGAGGAGGAGACGGGTAAATACATACATAATGAGTGCGATGCGCACCATCTGGGGGATGGACACGCTTGAAGCTCGGACTTGGGGGGAGGGTAGTAAGAGCAACATACGTAACCTAAACATCTGTATCCCCATAATATGCTGACAATTAAAAAAAAAAAAAAACCATTATCCGCCCCCGCCCAAATATTAATGTTTTCCTGGCCTAAAAATAGGCTTTCGAAAGATTATATATTCTATTCTATTTATTTGTAAAAAAAGAAAAAAAACTTCTCATTTAAAACAAAATCTGAACAAAGAAAAATAACATTTAAAACTTCAATGATCCTGTTTTATTCAGAAGGTATTTGTCCTTTCAACACTGCGTGTAATTGTTTAAGAGCAGGCTTTCTTAACTAACTCAGTACTATTGAAATTTGGGACCCAATAATTCTTTGTTCTGGGGCTATCCTGTGCGTCGTAGGATGTTCGGCAGCATCCCTGGCCTCTGCTCACTAGATGCCAGTAGCACCAACCCCCACCCCACGTGTGACAACCAAAAGTGTCTCTAGACACTGACAAATGGCCCCTCAGAGGCAAAACTTGCTTCTGCTTGAGAAGCACTGTTTTACAGAAATCACATCATATGATTTTGAAACCAGTAATTTTCATTTCCTAGATCATAAGCATCTCTATGTCATTGGAAACACTACTGCAGCATCCTTTTTAATGGCTCTGCAGTAGTCCATTACACATGCAATAATTTACTTAACCAGTCCTTGTTTCAATGTCGTATTAAAATGTAGTGAACATCTTTGTACATGCATATTTGGGCACATCATTCTTTCCTTAGAATACATTTCTTCGGTAGGATTTCTGAGTCAAGGTTTTTTTGCATTTTTGATGGCATTTTTATTTTAAAACCTTTGATGCATCTGGTATCAATTTCCACTTGTGATTGGTGTTAGCCTTTATCTTGTGACATTCTCTCACACCCTGCTCCCTGTGTGCAGGGATTTCCATCTAGTCTGCTCTCTGCACTGTCTCTAGAGTATCTAGAAGTGCCTGGCACATTGTAGCAGCTCAATAATATTTATTGAATGAGTGAATGGATAGCAGTTAAAATTTCAAACACCTCTCAGGTTGCTCGTTCTGTAACTTACTCGCCTTATCCAGAAAGACACATTTGAAGTTGATCCTGAAATACTAAATAGGCTATAGTCACCTTCAGAGAAGAGGGAACGGTATTAAGAGCAAGCAGATTAAAGGTCCAAGACTTGAACACTTCAGAGTTTCACGTTTGCAGATAAGAGTGAAGAGATTTTGGAGGAGGTAGAGAAGCAATGACCTAGTTATTGAATCCCGCTAGCTCTGGGGCTTCCTTAGAAGACAATACCTGTTTACTGATGACTGTACAGCTTCCCCCCTGTACAGGAAAGGAGAAAAATAATAAAGACAGAAAGTGATTTCTTTGAATATTTTTATAAGACAAGAAATTCAGAAAATGCTGCTTTGCCTAAATCACCGTGTTTTGTAATGGAAACCCTCCAAAATGAGATTGAATAGTTCACGCTCATTAACACTTTATGTCCATGTCTCATTAATGGACCTTGAACCACAAAGTCATTGGAAAAACACAAATCTGATGATAGAGTGTCCTAGTCCACTTTCTGCTTCTATAACAGAATACCTGATACTTACAAAGAAATTTATTTCTTACCGTTCTGGAGGCTGGGAAGTCCAAGGTTGAGGCGTCTGCATCTGGTGAGGGCCTTCTTGCTGTGTCATCCCAGGGCAGAAGGGCAAGGGAGCACACCCGAGAGAGAAACAGAGCCCACTCCCGGAAGCCATTTTTAAAAGGCATTAAGCTCACCCTTAAGGATGGAGCCCTCATGGCCTAATCA
The DNA here is from genome assembly GCA_963575035.1 of Avahi laniger. Classification (NCBI taxonomy): domain Eukaryota; kingdom Metazoa; phylum Chordata; class Mammalia; order Primates; family Indriidae; genus Avahi; species Avahi laniger. Next base: position 19,258 of record CAUYSK010021361.1, read on the forward strand.
CCTCTTAAAGGCCCTGCCTCTTAACACTCTTACAATGCCAATTAAATTTCAATGCAAGTTTTGGAGGAGACAACATTCAAACTACAGTAGGAGGTTCTGACAAAATGCTTCAAGTAATATTCCATTTTTCTATTATGCCCACCCACAGATGATACAATACACTTTTCCTAGAATAAAAACCCCATTTCCTACCACACATATGTCCTCTTCGCCTCTCTTTAAAGTTAGGTGAGTTTTATTTCCTTTGATAAACTACACCATGACAGGAGCACCAATGGAAGGGCAAGATTACAGTGAGTGCCTCATTTAGGTTTCAAGCAGAAGTCTTAGCCAGGGCTTCATAATTGGGAGAATTAAAAATAAAATATGTAGATCCTAGCAAATGGACCATGCAATCCTCGCTGCTCAATAACAAGCTCACATCAATCCAGACAGAATATTAATCAAATTAGAAAAAAAACAGAGATGCTTGTTTTAAAACTCAGAAAACATCCAGCTAACTATCATAGTGCAGTCATTAGGTACTTGGAAAATTATCTACCTGCTATGAAACTTCAAGCATCATACTAAAAATGTTTCCATTATTTTGGTTACTTGATAACATAAAGAAACAAGCCAAGTGTTTAATAAAATGCCTCTTGAAAACAAACCATTTGAAAATACCTTTGCATCAATTGCCCAAACTAAGAAATTCCAGGTGTTCTAGATTGGTAGTTTGCAACCTTGGAAACACATTAGAATCACCTGGTAGCTTTTAAAAAACGACCAATACCTAGGCCCCAATCCAAGACATTTTCATTTAATTGTCCTGGGGTAACACCCAGCCACTGGTAATTATAAAGCTGCCCCAGATAATTCTAATATGCAATCAGGTTTGAGGCCGCTCTCTCAACGTTACTGTAGCCCATCCTCTCCTGTTTTGATCCAAATCTTCGATGCCTAATCTCTGAGACTTCATAAAGTCAAAAAAAGATTTGCTCAGTAAAGCCCACATTATTTCTGAGGTTCCTTTTAACCAACAGTGGGGATGAAATGTTATCATGTGTACTGTGCATTGTGAGAACATAATCTTAGATTCTTTACCACATCAGTTGTTAGACGACTCAAATAGCACATTGGGCATCTTCAAAACCCACCTCCATGAACCCTGACACTTATGTCAGCATCAGAACTTTCATCCCCTGGAAATGAGGACAGAATTCTTGTTGGCAGTAATCCTGACAATTTTGGAGAACTTAAGAATTGGCACAAGTGCAATAAACAGCTATTAGATTTAAGTAGTCCTGTAAGACATCAACTATAACTGGAAGAATATGTTTTCCAATGATTCGAATTTCTCAAATATAACATGAACTAATTATCCTGATGCTAAATGAGGCAAACGATGCCTCACACACCGTAGACACATAATAAACATTTTAAAACCTAATTAATGATTACTGAAATTGCTCATAAATAAAAGCAGGTGTTGATGAAATTTTGAATTCTTCTTTGGATAACAAGATTAGCGTGCATTTCAGGGCTAAACAGTTCTTCCAATAATTATATTATAATTAATGCCATTGCTGTACTATCTTTTTTAAGAATAGTAAATTTCAAAAACCTTCACTTCATTAAATTTGCTGTCTTAATTATAGTCAACATTAGGCAGATGATACCCTGCCAGTTCTGAAAGAACCGGTAAGAAAAAGTATCCTTTCCAGTCACAAGAAAAATTAAGCAACTCCATAAAATCTATCATTTTCTCCAAGACATTTTCTTTTCCTTCAGTGAATAAATATATATTGAGCACCAACTATGTGCCCCGAATCATGCTAGATGCTGTTTAGGATATAGACTAGTAATTAAGGCTCAGACAGACTGAGCTTGAATCTAAGCTCTGCTAGTTCTTAGCTAGTGACATAGACCAAGTTATTGAATTTCTCTTACATTCATGCTCCTCATTGCAAAATAGGGAGGACTAAGTTGAAGGGTTGTCAAGATCAGGAGATAATACATACAATACACCTGGCTGTAATTATTACTGTATCATTGGATTCTCACAACTCTGGGACTAGATGGTACCATACCCTGTTTGCAAATGTGTAGCCAAAGGCACTGAGAGGTTGTGACCTGGAAAGTTTATCCTTTGAGACGTTCTTCCCTGCACACGGTTTATTTCCATTGTATATTGTTCTAATGTATCTTCTGGTAAGTCTTGTGTGCCTTCTAGAAGTGGAGAAATTTTATTTCTACAGAGTCAAAAAGCTACTAGCTCTGGTGTTTTGGCAGCATGAAAAATCTGGGAATATTGAAGAGCAACTCAGGGGACGTGCAATGCAGCCACCTATAGTTTAACACAGTACGAGCAAACATTTTGTATCACTATCTGTTTTGGGATGGCGGATCCTTTTAACCAGATGAACTGCCTTTAATACTTGTTTGCTGTCTACATTGCACTCCCTGATATGAGAAAAGGAAACATGTGACAATATCATTAAGTGTAGATTTAAAAACTGCATGGGGTAACTCACTGATTAGAAAGGCATTCTCATTGGTGTTCCTCTTAAGAGTCCATGGATTGGTGCTGAACCAAATGTATGCATGCTTTACTAGAATATACTACACAAAGCAAATACTTAACAGTTGGCATTTGTGAAACGAAGGGTTTCACAATACTGAGAGGCCAGTCTCCTATATTTTTTGGTCAGTTAATATTCCTTTGGAGCAGTCCTCTTAACGTCTTAATAGATTCTCTCCAATTAGTTCTCCTTATTTCTATTTTTAGACTATGGCTACTGAAATAAGGGACTATTTCCATCAAAAAAGCAAGTTCTGGAGAAAAGTTCTTAAAGAAACCTACCAAAAACAGCTCCTGTCTTTCCTGGGATTCCTTCACATTTGAGAAGTGTCCAGGCAGATCCAGAAATGTAGCTTTGATTGCTCTATTGCCATTAGATAGTGATTTAGGCAGCAAAATCAGGTATGTAACCCACTGCTCTCTAGCAAGCCTTCCCAACAGTGAAAATTTGATCAATGTTGGAGTCAAATGGGCTGCTTCTGTTCTTAGTGTGCCTCTCTGCTGTTAATTTATTCTTTATATCTTTCAAGTTGTGAGTTATTTTTAAAAATAGATTAAAACTTAGCATATGGTTGGTTACACACTCATTTTCCATTTAGACATTTACTGAGCACCTTGCACATACCTGGTACTTAACATGTGCCTGGTATAAGAAATAGTCCTCACATTCTTGAAGATTATGATAGAAATGGGTTGCCTAGATTTGCTGAGAGGATGTCTATCAGTCAAGATTTTTGGTTGCAAATATTGGCAAAAGGAATTTATTAACAAGATCATAGGGAGCCACAGAATCAAAGGGAGGTTAGAGAAAGAGACCAGGTAACCGATATTCCAGGGAAGATCATATGGCAGAAGCCATCACCTTCGACTCCAACATGAGAGCTTCAACTGATCAAAATTAAAATCCTAGGAACAGTGTTCACTTAGGAGGACTTAACAGAGGCTCATCACATGGCAGCAGAAGGTAGAGATGTTTACATTCAAAGCGTAAAGAATACATTCTTAAAAAGGAATCATTTCTCCTTTTGTAGAAATGATTCAAATCAACATAAGGCTGATTGATACACTCAGTATAAAGACATGCAAGGTAAACTTATGGTCACCTGTTCAATACTGTAATATATTAATGAATACGGACTTTAGAAAATTCAGAGCCCTTGAAATTGAATTTTTAAGATTCTTTTTTAATATTGATTTTTCCCCTTGACTTTTCAACACACTTAATCCAGCAAGCTACCATGTTAACTTTTTTTTTTTTTTTTTTTTTTGAGAAAGATTCTCACTCTTTTTGCCCGGGCTAGAGTGAGTGCCGTGGTATCAGCCTAGCTCACAGCAACCTCAAACTCCTGGGCTCAAGCGATCCTCCTGCCTCAGCCTCCCGAGTAGCTGGGACCACAGGCATGCAACACCATGCCTGGCTAATTTTTTCTATATATTTTTAGTTGTTCAGTTAATTTCTTTCTATTTTTAGTAGAGACGGGGTCTCGCTCTTGCTCA
>CAUYSK010021362.1:0-12625 GCA_963575035.1 Avahi laniger
AATAATGGCCCAAAACTTCCCAAATTTGAAGAAAATAATAAATATACAAATATAAGAAGTTTAATGACTTCAAGTAGGACAAACCCACAGCCAACATCATACTGAATGGGGAAAAATTGAAAGCATTTCTGCTTAGAACTGGAACCAGACAAGGTTGCCCTCTATCACCACTTCTATTCAACATAGTGCTGGAAGTCCTAGCCAGAGCAATCAGACAAGAGAAGGAAATCAAGGGCATCCAAATGGGGCAGAAGAAATCAACCTACTGCTCTTTGCTGATGATCTCATAACTAGAAAACCCTAAAGATTTTGCCAAGAGACTACTGGAATTGATAAATAAATTGAGCAAAGTCTCAAGTTAGAAAATCAATGTACACAAATCAGTAGCATTCATATACACCAACAGTCCAGCCAAGAACCAAATCAAAGACTCAGTACTTTTCACAAGACTCAACAGTGATCACTGCACAGATTGGATCCTGCTTGCTCTTGCACCTTGCTCTGCTTCCTCTGCAACCATGTCCGACAAACCTGATACGGCTGAGATCGAGAAATTTGATAAGCTGAAATTGAAGAAGATGGAAACGCAAGAGAAAAATTCGTTGCCTTTCAAAGAAACGATTGAACAGAAGCAAGCAGGTGAGTTATAATGCTGCCAATATGCACTGTACATTCTATGAGCATTGCAATCTTATTTCACTTCTTTTAACTGTTTAACTTTATAAGATGCAAAGAGGTTGGATCAAGTTTAAATGATTGTGCTGCCCCTTTCACATCAACAAATCAAGAACTACTGACAACGAAGGCTGTATCTGCCTCTCTCATTTGCCTGGCTGACTGGCAAGGAAGGAAAAGAACTCACTTGTTGGTGAAGGAAGAAGCGGAGTGGGATGACAGTGAAATCTTGAGTAAAATAAAGCTGGCCCAAAGTTTCCTGCAGGCTGTAAAATGCAGTTTAATCAGAGTGCCTTTTTGTTGTTGTTCAAATGATTTTAATTATTGGAATGCACAATTTTTTTAATATGCAAATAAAAAGTTTTAAAACGTGGCTGGTGTCTGGAAGGAGTGGTTTATTCGCTGCGCAGCCCTTTGCAAAGAGGTCTACCTCTTGGTCCACTGGAGAGCAATAAGTGGTAGACATCTGGTGATTTGGTAAATCCCCTAAGGGCACTGAAGTGGGTTTCACCCAGGTATGTGAAATACCTTGTCCATACTAGGTAATTGGGAGGTCGTTTTCTTAGACCGATGGTAGTGTGAGTTGTATGAGAGCTTTAATAAAAATATATTTGCAGTTCTTAACTTTTATGGGTTTTGATAAGCCAACACCGAATTTATCATACATGCTCAAGAAAATGAAGGTGATAATTTACAGTTCAGTATCTTATTTCAGGCAGCAAATTTAACTTGGTTATTTGACCAATGACTAGCATTGACAAATAGAATTTAAGCAGTCTTGCCAGGTAAAAGAAACTACATTTTAAACAGCTGCTTTAAAAACAAATGTAGGACTTCCTCATTGTCTGATGGCTGATCTCTAATTAGAATTCAATATTTAAAATTGCTTTAATAAAATGATAAATGCATTTATCATTAATGCATATGATTTTAAATTTATTGAATTTTCTTCGTTTGGATAATGAACAATCTTTGGATTTAAAGGAAACTTATTAGATCTTTTGGGTTTAATGGACGCTAGTAGGAGATGAAATTTGCACTAAATTTAAGTCCAGCAGAAATTAATTGGCTCACGGCCAGGTCTTGCCTTTCTTGAGTCTTTGATAACTTCTCAGTCATTTGAAGTACTTATTTTTACTGGTGGGTAAAAGCAAAGCCCTTAATTTTGTCCACTTTATGTGCAGGAAGAGAGGGGAATAACGTATCAATTTTTAAAAGTAAAAGATAACACCATTCTTAACAAAGGTCTTTAAATGAATTCCTCTGTTCTAAAAGGAAGGATGCAGATATTTGAAAAATAAGAGCACCAATTTTACTAAACCGAAACAACAGCATTTAAGAATGCTAGTTCACCCAGTATCTCTGCAAAGCTAGTATTTACCACGCAAATGTGCAAGAAGTTAAACTTTTTTCCCTGAAGACCATACTTTTGAAAATATCCTTTGTGAAGGGGCAGGGGAGGGAAAATTGTTGATCGTTATTAAACAGGTTGATTTCGTTTCCTTCGCTCAACACTTATTTTGAGAAATGCACAGGAAACCATTTACCTGTGGTTTAGACAATCAGGCTGACAGGCACATAGAAGCCCTGCTCTGCATTGCAAGGGAAGCGGTGTGCACCCACCGCTTCAAAGGCTGCTGCAAAACCTGAAGCGCCAGGGCCTGCTCGGTGCAGAAGCCAAGAATGAGCACCAAGGTTCTGGGAGCCATCTCAAGATGGAGACAGGCCTGGAGCCCTGCAATTTCTTTTCTTGCCTACAAGGAAAGGTGTGGGCACCGTGAAAATGCCCAAGGCACAAACAGACACAAGTCTCACGAAGTTTTTTGCTGTGTGCCTTTTTCAAACAATGCAGAGATGAAAGAAGATTTTAAGAAATGAACACAACTCCAGTGCTCCTCAGTTTAAAGAGGAGCATTTAAAGAAAGGGGTGATTCACAAGATCAAGTGACAGAAGAGAAGACCTTTCTCTCCTGGGAGGACAAAGCTAAAACGTAGCAAAAAAAAAAAAAAACTAAACTAAAAATCTGGTAATGATTGAATTTGGGCTGCTTGGTGTGCGGGATGGGGAAATTCAGAAGCTTCGGCCCATCTCACACTCTGTATGCTTAGCTGCTGCACATGGGCATGGGAGAGGATACATTCTTTTTTATTTGATGGGGGATTCTTTATTTTTCCCAAGAGAATCTTCCCAGAAGGGCTGGGGGTATTTATGAATCACCGTGGGAATTTATGCTCCTGCTATGTAGGAGTTTGGAGTCCACAGTATTTTTCACAAATACAAAGGGGACATGGGTTTACCATTAGAATGAAAGAATGTTCTGATTGAAGGAGACCCTAGCCATGGCATTTTTGACGGTGTCCCTCCCCCAGCCTCCTCCCCCCCAGGAGGAAACAGGCCGAGGGAACTTAAATAAGTGCTGAGGGTCACACAGTTTTGTCTGGGGCTTCTTCGAAATTTTGAATTGATCAAGACGAATAAAGCAAAAATAGAGGAAATAAAGAGAGGCTCACTAAAGAACCCCCGGGACTGAGCCGGCTACATTTTGAAATCTTGCAAATTTCTCAACCATTACAGCCACGTTTCCAATCTTCCAATGGATGGAATTTTAAAGCTGTTTTATTCTTTCAGGAGAATAACACAGCTTTTGGGCTGTATGTGCAAGGATTGGGCCTGGATTGGGGCAAAGGGAACACGAAAAGTCTTAACAAACATTGAGCTTCTCGGCCGTGTTGGGCTTCTCACATCCATTATTATGAGAATTAGATATTGTCTCCTTTAAAAGCACGAGGAAGATCTGTTTATTTCTCCCAAAGAAGCATCTAATTCCTCAAAATACAAACATAAAATAATTTTGTATTACTTCTAAACGTATGGGGCCAATCTCATGCTTACTAGAAAGAACAGTGCATTTTGGAAACAACATTATAGCCAACAAATAAAAATAAAAAACCTCGAGTCTTTCTTAATTCAAGAATGTAAATTTAAAACATTGTTTAATAACGTTGAAAGCATTTAACTAGCCTTCACTGGCCTAGTTAGAAAATAATAAAAATACCCTCCCCATCACCACCCCAAAATGCTCACTTTTAGATTCTACTTTCAAGAGTGGCTTACACTGCAATCGGAGAGAATTAAACATGCCAATGTGGGGTTCAACTAGATTTGATTTGGTTTGATGTAATGAGAAGAGGACAAATTACAAATTTAAGGCACAGATATATAAGGAAGCAAGCTAAGAAGAAAATATGTTTCTAAAATCTGTATTTTCTTGATTTATATTTTCCTTGGACTCTTGAATTGCCTTTTATCTCTCTAGTCACATTGTCGTGCTAGTACCATCTCTACTCATGGCTTCTGAGACTTTTGCGGGCAGGGGCTGTGCACGCTACATTCACTGTGTGCATACATTGTGTGCTCTTCCTTCTCTGTCCAGAGTGCCTTGCATAGAATGGACACATATTAAGGTGGCAATATGCACTTTCTCCCTTTAATTGATGGAGACTTCTTCTAACAGATTTGCTTTGGGATCCCTTTGAACAGGCGAATGTCATGTTAGCACAGTTTTAAATATATTTTTTTATAAATATATTTAAAGAGCTTCGAGCAGTAATTTGCCACTGTCTTTGGTTGTGCTGATCTGAATCAATACTTACAGCTAACTCCATATTATGAATCCAGAGCACCGAATCATTAGTTCACCCCACTGATATTCAATAAGAAGTAGTCCCTGCCTTCTATGTCCTCCATTAGTTAGAAGATGCCCTTTTCATCTAACTGAAATTATTCTTTTCCCTTTTTAGAGTACATGATGGACCTAAGGGCTTTGAATTGCTAAATGAGGCTTAAGACCTATTCTTTGCTTCAGGGTTGACTTTTTTCCAAATGTATCTATAATGATTGCATTCAAATCCCTCCAAAAACTCGATGGTGAGTGAATTTTGATAGAAACCAACTGATTCTTCACCTTTCAATCAAATATTTCATCAACATAGAAGATTGGGCACTATAACTCTTGCCTGTTATCTTTTGAGACTCCTTTGTGAGGAATGCCCAATATCTAAAAATGGACTGGATGCGTAGCGTTTTTAAATGTATCTCCTGCTAGGATTTTGTGATTTGATATTGAATTTCCAGAGAAACACTTCTCATTGCTAAATCCTTCCCGTTCTCCTGTTCGCCTTCCCTCTCCAATTCAACTATAAGATTGTCAGAGACAGAAATGGCTGTTCAAATTTTGAAATCCCTTGGAGTGTCTAGCAAAACGATGAGCACATAAGGATACCCACAAGTATAGCACTTGGTTGGCTAAGGGCTGGGTCACACTTATTTAGTAGGATCCCACAGCTTGGAGCTTCAGTGGAGAGGGACAAGTTATGTTCATGACCTATTCAGAGCAGTTGAAGCTATTCTTGTCACATTATTGTCAAACCACAGGAAATTAGGCCTTTCTTCATTACCACATGAGCTCTGTAAGTGGTTAGTACCTTTGACTACACAGTGACTTTGTGCTAGTGTTTTCCCAATCTAGAAACAAAAATATTTCATAAGATCAAGAAATATATATATAGAATGCCATGTGGTTATTTCTACCTAAAACAATGGCTTGCTTGGAGGGTGGAAAGAGTCATTCTTTACTCAATAGGCATTTATTGAGCACCTACTGTGTGCTGGAAATGGGAAGATGAACAAGGTCTGGGCCTGGTCCGGTCTAATGGGAGAGGCAGACCCCTGTGAGTGTATAGTCATATATAGATGAGCCATGGGTCTGTGCATTTACCCAACAACAATACACTCAGCTTGTATTTTTGCCAGGTAAGATGTTGCCATGGAAGATAAACTGGAGCCAGACTGTGAAGGTCCCCAGGCCTGGCTAAGGAGTTTGAAAGTTACCCTTAGGCAACTGGGAGATATCAGAAGTAAAATCATTTCATTCACATAAGGCAACCTGTAGACTCTTTCTGTTCAGAAAGGCAGCTGTAGGAAAGGCAGGGCAAAGGAGAAACCGCCCATAGTTGTCATTGAAAAAGCAGATTAAGATCATCAGTATTACAGAAACATAGTATGAGAAGGCAATAAATCTTACTTTTATTGGTATTTCTTAGTCCACATTTCAATAAAAGGGCTTGTAACACCTCTACATTACAAACACTTTCATGATCATCGGCTGCCAATTTTTATACTGGAGTGGGAAGAGATTTGAAATGGTTAAAATGATAATTTTGTGTGGGGGGGATCTCCGAGGTTTGCAGCGCCTTGTACTAGGGTTTGTACATTAAAAGCTGGTCTTTAATCATGTGTTAGGTCCTGAGGCTGCTGCAACAAATTCCCACAAACTTGGAAGCTTACAACAACAGAAATGCATGCTCTCTCAGTTCTCAGATCTGCAGGCCAGAAGCCTGACATGGAGATGTCGACAGAGCCACACTTCCTCCGACGACTCCAGGGGAGAATCTTTCCTTGTATCTTTCAGCTTCTAGTGGCTCTAGGTATTCCTTGACTTGTGGCTGCATAATTCAAAGTCTACCTCCATCTTCACACGGCCTTCGCTGTGTCTATGTCTACTCCTCTGCTGTCTCTCATTAGGGTATTTCTGATTGGATTTAGGGCCCACCTGTGCAATCCAAGATGATCTCATCTTAAGATCCTTAACTTCATTATTTCTGCAAAAAACCCTTTCCCAAATGTTAACATTCACAGGTTCCAAGGACTTGATAGGGACATCTTTTTGGGTGCTGCTCTTCAACCCACTACAAATTGTCATAGGTAGGTCTTCTCATAGAGTCATTGCACTACAATGATTGAGGTGGTCACGCAATCAGTGCTGTGGACAGGGACATTTTACTGAACGAGTGGGTTTGTGGGAGGACAGAAGATAATTGAAGTTTTTTTACATTAATCAGAAAATTACTCCATGATTTAAAAACTAAAATGTAAAAACTTACAGGAGCTGTAAGTGAATGGAGACAAAAGGGCATGGAATGGAAGGAACACCAAAGGTTTGCAATCGCTTATATGTTTCCTGTGATTACAGAGATGAATAACACAGGTGGTCATAGAAGAAAACAATTGTGCTGGTATAGCAATTTGAAATGTCCTCAAGGTGAGTGAAAAATATCACCTGGGAAAAGAAATATATGTATTATTATAAGTAGTTGGAGAGGCCAGTCCCAAAATTAAAAAGAAAATCAAATAAAAAAGAATATAAACTGGATTTTTTGGAAAACAGATTGTAATATACTAATATAACTCTGAACTTGTCATTTCAAATATCATTGGTAACTTGAGCTAGGAAGGTGAGACCACTGTGAGTTCCAAAGTACATCCAAATATAGATTCTCAAAGCCATACGTGTATACCTAAGGTATTCTTCTAAAGTTCCACTGACTTTCTCTGTATAAATTCCATGTTATAACAGAGATGCACAAATACATACACGAATACATCAAGAACAAACATATTAGCAACGAATGTTTGGAACCTTCACCCTATCAGGGCTTCTTTTCTTAAATAGGTCATGGAATTTCCCAATAGAAGAGATGGATACCAAAAAGAAAATCCATTTAGGTCCTCGACCCAAGGTTCAAAGATCAAATTCTTCAAATTAGAAACTGGCGAGGTCCACTGAATCTAACACAGGCATTAAGAACTATTTGCCCCAAAGAAGGCTACTCTATACTTTTGACCATATTCCTTTGAAACAGCTAGGATTTATTTTCTCTCTCCTTTCCGGGAAGCTGACACCCATGTATGTTGCCATTTGTGTGTGTCTAGAATGCCTTGGGCATTTGGCTTGGCCAAGGCCAGTTGTGACTTGGCCCCCTGCCACCTTTCTTTGTACCACGGGTGTTTCCAAGTCAGGTCTCATTTGAGTGTGAGGGTGAGTTAGGACTTTAGGTCACAGGACCAGGTGAAGGAAAACTGTGAGGGAGCCAGGCTTAGCTAAGGAAACAAGACAGAAGTAGATGTATCTAATCCAAACCAGACAGCTGGCCACCATTCTAACCTCCACCCCCACCCCCATGCTACCACACTTCGGGCCACACCCTAGAGTGTGGTTTTCAAACCACAAGCCATGTCTCAGGAAATCAATTTAGTTGATTCTTGCCAGAATTAAAAACAAAAAAATAAAAAAAAAACAAACAAACAAGACAAAGCAAATCACTAAAAAGAGATAGAGCAGGAATTACCAGACTTCCCTGCATGATAAGGGTGAGCATCATTTAATCAAACTTCTGTTTGAGTCATTTGTGTGTGTGTGTGTGTGTGTGTGTGTGTGTGTGTGTGTATTTACTGGCCTGTGATGTACAATGTTTCTCTCAGTATGAGTCAGAGTCACACTTGTCCAGACTTCCATTCCCCAACCTCCTGCCTGTTCATGGCCTCAATTCCTTTCTTTCCTCTGTCCAGCTTCGACTCCTAATCAGTCCCTTCCGGTTGCTGTTGAACCCTCTCCTCCCATGCCCTGCTGAGGTTGTCCTTCACACCCCAGTCCTGAACCCACTCCATCAGCCTATTTTCTGTCCCTTCACCCAGGCTCCCAAGTGCTAACAGATAAAATGATACACTTTGCCATGCTGTCACCTCTAAAGTTGTCACTGGTTCCTGGTCAGCTCCCTACTAGCAGTGCTACCTTGCGTAAACTTCATAACGTCCATGAGCTTCGCTTTTCTCACCTCCCAAACAGGGGAGGGGCGGCCATAACACAGAAGGATGCTGTGTGGGTGGAAGGAAACATGTACATCGTAGCTGCTCAGTATATACTCTCCTTACTATTGCAACAGCCTATTAGTTTGCAAATCAATGCACCGTTATTTCTTCCTTTACTTGAACTCCTGGTAGCTTCTGACAGCGCTGCCCACACTCTACTTTCTGGATCCCTCTCCTCTCTCACCACATTTTTAGGCCCTGATCTCTGGCTGTTCTTGTCCCACCCACCTCTCTGATTGCCTTTGGTCTCTTACCTGTAGGTGTTGTTGGTCCCCAGACTTGGTCTTTCATTGACCTCCTTTGGTGTCTGACTTCACCCTACAGACTGGAGGCCAGTTCTTTCATTTCTGAATATGTTTTTCAGTTCTGAACTTCACCTCTTCTTTTCACTGCAATACAGGAACCCCAGAGAGCTGCTTGCTCCTGCTGCAACATGCAGCCTTGTATATACCCCAGAGCCCAGTATCTCAACGTAGTCTTAGAACACGGTGCTATTCTCTTCCTCTCACAAGAAGTCTTCGTGTGACTCATTTTATTAACTTAAAAAAAAATAATTTCAAACTTACAGGAGAGTTGCAAGAATAGTTAAAAGAATTCCCTACACCTTTGGCCCTGCTTCACTGATTTTTACCACATTTGCTTTTTCTCTGTCTCTCTCTCTCTCTGTGTCCTTTTTTTTTTTTGGAACCATTTTCAGAACCTTTAAAAGTACCTCAGCTTATATTTCCTAAGAACAGGGACATTCTCCTACATAACCACAGTGCAATGATCAAATTCAGGAATTTTAACATCAATACAGTGATATTATTATTGAATATAATAAAGCCCATATTTAAGTTGTGCCAGTTGTTCTTTCATTGTCTTTTACAGCACTTTTCTTCCTTTTCATCTGGAATTGAATCCAGGATCATCGCACTGCATGTAGTTGTCATGTCTCTTTAATCCAGAACAATCCGTCAGCTGTTTTTTGTCTTTTAAGGCATTCACATTTCTGAAGAATATGAACCAACTGGTTTGTACAATTTCTCTCTGTTTGGGTTTGCCTGGTGTTTTTTCATGATTAGAGTCAGATGATTTTGGGTAGGAAAACCAGTAATGGATGTGTGTCCTTCCTGGTGCCTCGCATCAGGAGACATGTGATGTCAATTTGCCCCATTCATTGATGATAACTTTGATCACTTGTCTAGGTGGCTGCCACCAGGTTTCTGCATTGTAAAGCCATCACTTTCCCCTTTGTAATTGGTAAGTAAATTGTGGGGTGATACTTTGAGGTTCAAGTCTCCTGTTCTTCCTCAAAATTTTACCAAGTAGTTTTGGCATTGATTGATAATTTCTGCCTGAATCAATTATTTCTGATGTCAGCAAAAAAGGTGAATTTTTAACTCTATCATTTCTTCTAATGTGACTTATCATTTTCCTATGTTCCCTTATATGGATAAACAAATGAAAATGCAATTTCAACATGTATATGCTAAAAATAATAAAAATGAAAGTAGGTTCTATATGTAGGCCTCTGGGCTTGTTCTGCTTGATCGGACTCAAACTTATAGAAGTGCCATGTTAGAAGAAATGCTTTCAAAGACTTTTTATTTTACTTTAATTTTTTTAGAGACAGGTTCTCGCTTTGTCACCCAGGCTGGAGAACAGTGGCATGATCATAGCTGTGACTGATGCAAGCTCGTGTTGTCATTTCAATGTTTAAGAGTCAGCTTAGAGCTTGTTTGCAACCAACATTCTCACATGTTATGGCTGTGATTTTAAAAAAGAAGAGAGATGCATACGTGTAAATTACATTCACATTCAGTTCAAACTAGACCTTTAACATTAATTTTGATCGACCACAAATATTCAGTTCCCAGGATGTGGCAGAGAAATTTCTGTCATGAGTTCTGCGTGGTTACAGCAAAGGCTTGAGGTGTTGTGGGAAGGTAGAGGCAGATCCTTTTCAGGCTCCTGCTAGATAATGGATGTTTGCATTATAAAGGAAAACTAAACACAACCAGAACAATCGGGTGTGGTCTTTAGCATGGTCATTTCTGCAACTGCACCACAGGAAAAAGTCTCTGTTCTTTTTCTGAGAATCAAGAAGTGGCTTCAGAATTTTGAGTTTGACTTCAGTCAGGTGACTGCACTTCAGTAAGCCTTAAACAAACCTTGCCGGTTCTACTTGTCACACACATCTTCCTAGCACTAGCGCTAGAGAGGAATGAAAAAGTAGAGAGCTTCAAGGATGTCTGGCCCTTTTCCATTTTCTACCTGGAAAAAATGTCTTCATCCAAGTACTGCTGTTTGCTTATAACAATTGTGACCCTATATTATCTGGGTCTTGAGGCCGGTGCTAATGCAGCTGCATACTTGAGCCATGACTCACCCCAAAGTCATTTTAAAGACACTCTGATCATGAGTTTGTTATGAAAACAAGGAAAAAGTCTATGATTTCAATGAGACTTATTCTCAAATAGACAGAGTCTCCAATATGTAATAATAAATAATAAAAACTTTCTCTTTTGAGGGGTGGTAGTAGATAATCTTTTAAAAGTGTTTTTAATTATTAAATATTTTTGAACACATAATACGTTTATATGGTTCAAATATCAAAACATTATGAAAAGTATATTCCTATTTAACTGATTTCCCTTGCTCTCTTTGGGTAACGCTTATTATTATTTTCTTGTTTAACCTCCAATATATACGAATGTATAGTTTTAATCTCCTTTCCCCTTACACAGTTGGTATTATAAGTCATCTTTCTAATATGGTGCTCTTAAACTTTAAAATTATTATAAGAATAATACATATTTGTTTATTTAAAATAAATCAAACAATACAAAGTGGACTGAAGGAAAAAGGGTAAGTTTCTCTAGCTTCCAACTCATTTTCCAGAGGTAGCTACTGTTAACCGTTTTATGTGAATCATTCCAGATGTGTTCTAATAGTTGTGTTAGTGGTAAGAGCCACTTGTGAAATTTTTTGGAAATTTGAGAGCTGATTGTTAAACACAGTCACTATTCAAATTGAATCATATAAACTTACAATGAAATAAATTATATTAAAAGTAAAGATAATAAATACTCAAAACTCATCACTGCCTGATTGTTTTACTGCATTTTACCATTGTCTGTGCTTTAGAGGGGAATTGCATCTATTGTATCTGTTGGTGGAAATACCATAAAGTGGTGTCTGCTGGCCATGTCTTCCCAAATTCTCCTGAAGACTTTATACCTCTATTGATGCTATGGTTTGAATGTTTGTCCCCTTCAAAACAATTTAGCGGTATTGAGAAGTGGGCCCTTTAAGAGGTGATTGGGTGATGTGGACTCTTCCCTCAAGAACGGATCAATCCATTCATGAATTTGAGGAATAATGGGTTAGTGGATTAATAAGCAGAGGAAGAGAGACCTGAGCCAGAACACTCAGCCCCCTCACCATGTGATGCCCTGCACTGCCTCAGGACTCTGCAGAGAGTTCCCATCAGCAAGAAGGCCCTCGCCAGATGCCGCCCCTCGACCGTGGACTTCTCAGCTTCCATAACTGTAAAAAATAAATTCCTTTTCTCTATAAATCACCCAGTTTCAGGTATGCTGTTGTAAGCAACGGAAAATGGACTAAGACAATTGACCTAGAATGTAAATTATAATCACTGAAAATGACTCAAAAATAAAGAATGTAAAGATGAAACTAAAAGGCCGGGCGCAGTGGCTCACGCCTGTAATCCTAGCACTCTGGGAGGCCGAGGCGGGTGGATTGTTTGAGCTCAGGAGTTCGAGACCAGCCTGAGCAAGAGCGAGACCCCGACTCTACCAAAAATAGAAAGAAATTAATTGGACAGCTAAAAATATATAGAAAAAATTAGCCGGGCATGGTGGCGCATGCCTGTAGTCCCAGCTACTTGGGAGGCTGAGGCAGTAGGATTGCTTGAGCCCAGGAGTCTGAGGTGTGAGCTAGGCTGACGCCACTGCACTCACTCTAGCCAGGGCAACAAAGTGAGACTCTGTATCAAAAAAAAAAAAGTAGAGAACAGGGGTAGGCAAATTACAGCCTATGAGTCAAATCCAGCCTTCCATCTGTTTTTTTTTAAATAAGGTTTATTGGATTTTTTAAATTTTATTTTATTATTTTAGAATTTATAAAATATTTTTACCCAGAGCCACGCCCAAGAAGCCTTGAGCAAGTGGACTCCTGGATTTCATATATATATTATATATATAAATGATTATATATGTATATGATCATTTATTGCCT
>CAUYSK010021364.1:0-18951 GCA_963575035.1 Avahi laniger
GAATCCCCAGGGACCAGAAATCCACACTGAAGTCGTGTCCTTTGTTGAGGATTACTTCCGGAGCTACCTACTCCGGAGTCCCACAGAACGTCCATGTTTTCGGTCCGGATCCTATCTTCTTAGCAAATCCGAAGTCAACCTGGCAAAGAACATCAAAGAAATTCTTAGAGACCATAAAATTCATGCTCCTCTGTGAGTCTCCCTCTTACTTCCCAGATCTTTTTTTTTTTTTTGAGACAGCGTCTCACTCTGTTGCCCGGGCTAGAGTGAGTGCCGTGGGGTCAGCCTAGCTCACAGCAACCTCAGACTCCTGGGCTCAAGCCATCCTCCTGCCTCAGCCTCCCGAGTAGCTGGGACTACTGGCATGCACCATCATGCCCGGCTAATTTTTTCTATATATTTTTAGTTGTCCAATTAATTTCTTTCTAATGTTAGTAGAGACGAGGTCTTGCTCTTGCTCAGGCTGGTTTCGAACTCCTGAGCTCAAACAATCCGCCCGCCTCGGCCTCCCAGAGAGCTAGGATTACAGGCGTGAGCCACCGCGCCCGGCCCCAGATCTTCTTTCTACACCCCTACCCCTCCTTTTGCACCACGAACACACGCACACACGCACACACACACACACACACACGCACACACACGCACACACACAGACACACAGACCCTCTCGAATATCCCTTTGCAGGATGAGGTGTGCACCCAGTTGCATTGGAGAAAGTTCCATGCACAAGCCCCTATGCCCACGACCCTAGAGGATGAGAGGAAGGTTTAGCAAACAGGAGCCCTAACAACAAATCTGACACTCAGGGCAACAAAGACCCAAAACGTCTTCAATTCAGTGACGGTATTTATTGGGAAGAGGAGACAACAGGGAAGTGATGGACCCCTGTGTACTTAAAGCTCCATCATGGAAGTAAAAATAATAACAAAATTGAGAGTTGGGGACAGGGGTTGCTACTAAGAAGAAGGGGGACTGAAAACTCCGGACAGTCTTTAAGAACCATTATATCCTGTACTTTTCAGCCTCCCGGAGCAAAGCCAGTGCAATCCCTTCCCTCTTTGGCTGGGCTGTGCACACTCTCCGTGTCTCTCAGGGAGGTGAGTGTCAGTAGCATCTGCCTTAATGCATTTATTCTAAAAACATGCATTCGGCACGCAGGAGAGGTCAAACTTTGGGGTGGGGAATCTGCAGCCTTCTATTTTAATAAAAGCATTTTATTAGTATTTTTATTAATACGTTTTTGTTCATCTTTTATATTTTTATTTTATTTTAAAAACAAATCTAGGATTTGTTCTGTAAAATTTGGATCGAGGCTGTCGGCTTGTGGGGTGGTGGAAGGGCAGATGAGGAAGACCCCACCTTTGAGGAAGAAAATGAAGACACTAGAGGAGGTGCAGAAGGTAGACAGGGTAAAAGAAAGAGACTTTTTTCTAAAGAATTGAGATGTGGGATGTTTGGCTTTGGAGACGACCGGAATCCGTACACCAAGTCAGTAGATATTCTCGAAGACCTTGTCGTAGAGTCCTCCTCTGAGATGACCCGCAAGGCAATGTCAGTTGGAAGACAAGGTCAAGTACAAGTTGAAGACATCATCGTCTTGATTCGAAAGGATCCAAGGAAGTTTGCTAGTAGCAGTTAAAGATTTGCTTACTATGAATGAAGAATTGAAATGAGCTAGAAAAGCATTTGATGAAGCAAACTGTGGTTCTTTTTTTTTTTTTTTTTTTTTTTTGAGACAGGGTCTCACTGTGTTGCCCAGGCTAGAGTGCCGTGGTGTCAGCCTAGCTCACAGCAACCTCAAACTCCCGGGCTCAAGAGATCCTCCTGCCTCAGCCTCCCGAGTAGCTGGGACCACAGGCACGCGCCACCACGCCCGGCTAGTTTTTTCTACATATTTTTAGTTGTCTGATTAATTTCTTTCTATTTTTAGTAGAGACAGGGGGTCTCGCTCTTGCTCAGGCTGGTTTCGAGCTCCTGAGCTCAAACAATCCGCCCACCTCGGCCTTCCAGAGTGCTAGGATTACAGAGGTGAGCCAACTGTGGTTCTTGACACCTTTTGTAGTATCCAAAACTCTATTATGTTCTAGGGAAACATACATAATAATTGTATATTTCCGACAGTGAGGTCCTGCTACCTACCTACCTAAATGAAAGGTGGAGAAACACAGAGTTTTCGGCCTTTATTTTCATGCCTTTGATTTTAGAGTGATATTGGATTAATTGCCTGCCTTTATATGACCATGTTTGAATTACTTATTTGGTTTTAATACCCACGCATAAGTTAAAGTGCTTTGCAAACCACGCAGTTCCTTCTGACTTTTGACTCTCTAAAGGATGAAATAGTATTTAGGTATATTTGTGCCACTGTAAGCTACACTGCAGCTGTTTAATATGGGAAATGTAAATGGCATCTTTGACTCTATGATAGCTGAAACATGTTCTTTATGTATTCTGAAGTTTTTATATAAAAGTAGTCTGAGAAGTTATTATTAATAGAGTGAACTTTTTTGTGTTTCTTTTAAGGAGATAATATAGGAAAATAAAGTTTTTTTATGAGATATCTATCTGTTTTAAAAGATAATTTGTTTCAATATTCTTTTCTTCGGATAATAAGAATGATTTTTATTTTTTTGGAGAAACCGAAAGTTTCACGTGAATGTTTCTATGTTGGAAGGCTTTTTTGATCTAAAACCTTTTGAGGCTTATAACACAGTATTTGTTAAGTTTCAGGATAACTCATTTTCCCAGATAAGATCAAAGCTTCTAAAAATAAATGCTTTCAGTAGCAAGAATGGCATTGCTTAAAAATTGAACGGCATTGATGGTAAGATAAGCATTTAAGGTAGTGTTTTATTAACATATTTGCAAGTACTTGTTCATCGTGGAAACGTGTGCTTGATGAAGACCGTATGTGTCTACGGAAACTACTTTTGCAGCTCAGGATATACAGGTTCTGTTTGTATATAGTTTATTGTATTAAATTATTATTGCACATAGCTTAAAATAAGGATGAAAATTTGCATTTAGAGAGATCGCTGAATGCTACTCTTTGTGGAGCTGAACTTTTTGTGTGCCACTTACAAACGTTACCTACAGATCAGTACTTGGGAAAATTTTACTTTCTTAAGCTATGAATACAAGGAATAAAGTACGAAAAATCAAACAGGAAAAAAAAAATTTGGATTCAGTCAAAAGGCCCCACTTAAGGACCTAGAAGGTGATATGTGGCCTTCAGGCCAGAGGTTTCCCACTCGTTAATATGAGCAAAAATGTGTATATGAGCAAGAGCGAGATCCTTGTCTCTACCAAAAATAGAAAGAAATTAATCGGACAACTAAAAATATATAGAAAAAAATTAGCCGGGCATGGTGATGCATGCCTGTAGTCCCAGCTACTCGGGAGGCTGAGGCAGGAGGATCGCTTGAGCCCAGGAGTCTGAGGTTGGTGTGAGCTAGGCTGACGCCACGGCACTCTAGCCCGGGCAACAGAGTGAGACTCTGTCTCAAAAAAAAAAAAAAATGTGTATATGATATACCAGAACAGAGTATAAACTCAGAGGAAAAGAAAAAAGACCATATACTTCCAGAACGTTCAGAAGAAGGTGGTTGGGGAAGACATTAATTAGGAGGTGAGCTTGGTCCTGACTGAGGATTAGGAACCCTCCCATGTTATTGAATCCGTGCGACTCTCCTCTGTCTCTACAGAGTCGGCCCTTCCACCTCTCTGAGACTCTATTCGATAAACTTAAACACGCACAGAACAGATAAGAAAGAAGCCCGGAGCTGCAGAAGGCCCCCTCCCCGAATGGAAGCACTGTGCGTGACGGACATCCTCACTTGCAAAACACATCATTGCTTTCCTTCCACAGGAGTACTTAGCACCTACATTTCATCTCCAATATATACAGATAGTAAATTAACAAAACCGCCCTCCACCTTGCTCCAGTAAACAGACGCACAAATCGTCCGTGGACTTCGCCACGCACATTTTAATAGCTTTATAACACGTGGATTATCCCAATAACACGGCAATAATCTTGGCTAAAAAAAACTAAATAAACAAGGCAAGATATCAAAATAAGCCCTCACCTAAAAATGTATGAGTCGGTGAATTATAAAATCCAGCCTGCATTTATTTAAATATTAATATTTAAAAGCTTTGTTTTGCTTTAAATAAACTTCTTAGAAATGTACCCTTTTATTGATACTTTTTAGTGTTTATAACACAACTGCAAGTACTTTCTTATTGGAAAAGAGGGATTTAAACGACCTAATTAGAAGTGGGCTTTTCCTGTTCTCTCTCAGCCACACAGAATGACTCACAAAGATTATGTTAAGAGCTGGCCGGGGATATTACGAAATTAAAACTTGTAACCAGCTGAGATGAGCACATCTACTTACTCCTCAGAGAAAGAACCAATATGAAAATCCTAGCTAATTTTATAAAGACTGAGATTTAAAAGACAAGAAAGCAATGCTTATAACTGTGTTTGTATGTATGCGTATATGAAAACATTACATTTTGTTGGTTTATAACAGCCTTTCGGCTCATTTTTTAAAATTGTATTTAAGTCTTTCTTTTAAGGATGACTGGAAGTTCATTAGCTATTTAGGAGAATTTTTTCCCCTCTCTGAAAGTGGTATATTTTCATTTGAATTGCTGGTTTAGCTTTTGTAATATTTGTATATTGGCCCAAAGAGATAGCAATAATTATATTAAAATTTTCAGATGTATGAAAACATTTTCTCATTGATCATATCAACTTGGGTTTAATCCATTTGCTCAGAGGAAACCAACACTCAGACCTATACAAAGTCATATTTCCGATAGAGAAGGTCCCAAATCTTTTATGTCAAGTTCTGTGTGTTTTCTATAAAAATTATGCTACCTCCGTTTTGTGCCATGGATACCATCACAAAGCCTCACCCAGCTCCTCCAAGCAAAGGAAAGGTAAGTCCCTCCATCTATTCATGCAATGAGTATTTATTGGATACCATTATCTATCAAAAGACTTTCTGAGGGGTAGCATTGGAGCAGATTTGAGTGGAAATCTGAGCGCAATAAGATAGAGAGTTCTGTAAGTATCTGCACAAGAGTGATCCTGCCACAAGGAAGAGCCACTGCAAAGGTCTGAGATGGGAACACACATGGTAGGTTCAAGAACTGGCAAGAAGGCCAGCGTGGCTGGACCATCATGTGTGAGGCAGAGAAAGGCAGGAAGTGAGAGAACATTATGGGTGTTTTTGTTGTTGCTGTTTGTTTGTTTCTTTGTTTTAGAGACAGGATCTCACTATGTTGCCCAGGCTGGTCTTGAATTCCTGGACTCCAGTAATCCTCCCTCCTCCCAAAATGCTGGGATTACAGGCATGAGCCATCGTATCTAGCTGTAGAGTGGTTTTTAAGCCACAGAAAGAACTTTTATTTTCTAAGAAGTCATTGTAGGATTAAGAGAAGAGGTGTGACATGAAATGACCTTTGTTTTAAAGGGATCAATCCAAGAGATAATAAAATAAACTATCCTCCCTCCTTTTTTTGTTTTGTTTTTTGGTTTTTTTTTTAATTTCTACTAGCAAAACTGGGTTTTCCAAAATAGTATCTGGAAAAGCTGTACACAGGTTTGCCCTTGTCTCATTAAATTGCCACCATTAAGGAGGGCTTATGTTATGCTGAAAGCTTAAAAACATTGTCGCCAAAGATTTTTTAACAAGCTAGAAGGTTTTAAGATGACTTTAAATCTGCAGCCATGGTTGCATCATTCAGAAATAGAAAAAATCAGCATCGTGGCTTATTGGAGCTAGTGTCCAGCAAGTATGAGCTTTTTCCCAGAAGTTTCTCTCTGGGTCTGTAAATTTGTCAGATATTGGATCTCTCGGTCACATAAAAATGGACACAGAATAACCAGCCTAATTAAGGCAGATGATTCACGGAGACATAACATTCCAAAAAAAAGTTTATGTGGCATTTTTAGTGCACTCACTTTACCCACGTCTAGACAAGGGTAAAATGGAATCCGTTTATCCCGTCCACCAACAACCCGAGTTGGTTTAATGTCCTTCTGCTAACGTAGAGGTAACCATGGATGGTTTCGATGGAGTGGATGTCCCAGCGGGAGAGGCTGAGCTGTGGGGTGGGTGAGCCTCTCATGGCAATGACCCACGCTTTATGCAGAGGTGGCGATTCAGCCGAAATATTTGAGAGTATTTAGTAGAAGGTGGGCAAGAGGAAGGGAAGCTTTGCGTACACAAGGATGAGCCGGAAAAATTTTTTGAGGCTCATTTCATATGCCACCACCTCCGTGAAGCCTTCTGAGAATTTACAGAATCGATTCCTTCCTCCTAAGAGGTTCTTTAACACTGTTTATTTTCCACAATTACATACCCGATGGCAGTACTGTCTAATTGTGAATAAATCTAGCTCCTTGAGAAGAGGCATTATAACCTGTTCATCTTGCACACCTACAGCATTGGTAGCATAGCAAACGTTCAACCCATGTGGTGAAAAAAACCAAATGAAGAGATAACCATTAATCAGTTTCAGTAAGGTATGCTGAGGTCTAGGAAGGTCATGGATACTTGTATGAGGTGAGATTTGGACCAGGTTTCAAAAGGAACCTTCTTATTATGGTAAATGGATGAGGAAGTAGAAGCTATTTAAGGCAGAAGCAGCAGTATGTGAGAAGAATCACATTGGTAGGAAAAACTTAACTGTCACTTAACAAGTATAGCTAATAATGGTCTGGCAATCAAAAATCCCAAAACAATAAATGCTGGTGTGGATGCGAAGATATAGGAACACTCATACACTGCTGGTGGGACTGTAAATTAATACAACCTCAATGGAAAGTAGTACGGAGATACCTCAAAGAACTAAAAGTAGAACTACCATTAGATCCAGCAATCCCACTACTGGGTATTTACCCAAAGGAAAAGAAGACATTCTATTACAAAGACATCTCCACTAGAATGTTTATGGCAGCAAAATTCACAATCGCAAAGATGTGGAAACAACCCAAGTGCCCATCAGCACATGAGTGGATTAATAACATGTGGCATATGTATGCCATGGAGTACTACTCAGCCATAAAAAATGGCGAACTACCGCTATTGTATTATCCTGGATGGAGGTGGAGCCCATTCTTCTAAGTGAAGTATCACAAGAATGGAAAAACAAACATCACATGCACTCACCATTAAATTGGAACTAACTGATCAACATTTATATGTGCATATGGAAATAAAACTCATCGGAAATCAAGCAGGTGGGAGGGGGCGGAGGGGCTGGGTAAATTCACGCCTACCAGGTACAATGCACACACTATCTGGGTGATGGGCACACTTACAACTTTGACTCAAACAGTACAAAAGCAACTTACATAACCAAAACGTTTGTACCCCCGTAATAGTCTGAAATACTTTTAAAAAAAAGAATATGGTTGTAGTTCATGATTATTTTTATTTTTCAAGTGAGACAAAACTTGGTACATTTAAAATAAGGTAACGTATAAACAAGTTATAAAGCATGAAAATAAAAACACCCCTGCACCTGCCGCTAGATTAATAACCAGAACAGAACCAGTACAGAAGCCCTTTGTGTTCCTCTCCCAGTGCCGAGAGGTCACCATTACTTTGACTTCTGTGTTTATAATTTGCTTGCATTCGTTTCTAATTTACCACATACCTAATATCCCTAAATGCTTTACAGTTCTTATTTTTAAAATTTTTTTTAGATAAATAAATCTTAACATATCTCTTCTTGGGAAAATTGCCCTTTTTGCTTGAAAATTATATTTGTGAACTTAACCCACCCTGGAATCCATTTATCTTCACTGCTCTATCACACCGCCATCGAATTAACACACCATGATTTTTTGTCTATTATTCTGTTAATAGACATTTATGTTATTTCTAATTGTGCGCTGTTAACAAAAAATGCCTCTATTGACACCATTTTCTATGTTACTCAGTGGATAAGCGTCAGAGAGCAAAAATGCTGGAGCAAAGATACGGTGTCTTCAACTTAGCAGATATTGCCAAATTATTTTCCAAATGGATTGCACTCTGTTGCCACTCACTTGCCAGCAATGTGTAAGAGTTCCAGTTGCTCTACTTTCTCACCATCGTTTAGTATTAATAATATAAACTTTTTATTTTTCGCCATCTGTGAGTATAAAATCACTGTGGTTTTAACTAGCCTTACCTGCATTAATAATCATTGGAGCTACAGCATTGTAATTCATTCTCAGATCTGAGGGAGCCATTTCCTTCCACCCTGTTCTTGTTTGTCTTCAGAAATGTCTTGGCTATTTTTTGGCCCTTGGTTATTCTACGTAAAGGTTTAGAATCAGCTTTCCGAGCTTCATCAGAAGCTCTGCTGGAATTTCCATGGGAAGTGTATTAAATCTGGAGCTAAGCAATGACTCAAAGACAGGTCCTTTCCGTCTTAGGGTTCTGTCGACTTCGAATCAGCTGTATCCGTCGGCAACAAGCCAGAAAGGGTGCACAGAGATCAGCTGCACAAAAGCATTTTATTAGGTAACTAAAAGATTAGGATTTTTATATCACCTTGGTGAATGAGCCTTTCATCGTCCTATAGTAATCCTAATTATCTCAAGGAATATTTCTTCCCTGATATTAACATGATGAAACCTGCATTTAAATTCGTTTAATATTTCCCAGACATATCTTTCTCCATCCTTTTAATTCTAACTTTTGTGCATTCTCATATTTTACGTATGTCTTTTATAATCATGACATAGTTGATTGTTATTTATTTATTTTTTTTTTTTTTGAGACAGAGTCTCATTCTGTTGCCCTGGCTATAGAGTGAGTGCCGTGGCATCAGCTTAGCTCACAGCAACCTCAAACTCCTGGGCTCAAGGGATCCTCCTGCCTCAGCCTCCCGAGTAGCTGGGACTACAGGCATGCGCCACCATGCCCAGCTAATTTTTATATATATTTTTAGTTGTCCAATTAATTTCTTTCCATTTTTAGTAGAGACGGGGTCTCACTCTTGCTCAGGCTGGTCTCGAACTCCTGAGCTCAAATAATCCTCCCACCTCGGCCTCCCAGAGTGCTAGGATTACAGGCGTGAGCCACCGCACCCGGCCGATTGTAATTTTTTAAAATCTATTTGACAATCTTTTTTTATCCGGAAAGTTAAGTCCATTTACATACATTAGATTTCTTTTTTATTCTCTTGATTGGTGCTTTCTCTTTGATTCTTTTCTGGATTTCCTGTTTCTCCTTTGCCGCCTTCTTTTAAAATGACATTTTCTCCTCTGATTTTAATTCCAATTACACCTACTCTCAGTATACACACTGCTGTTCTTCCGTTATTTGGCATTTTCTCATTTTAATGCCAAGTATGAAATGATATGATTAGCATGATGATTATTATTACTTCGTGCCATAATTTTTAAATGATTCAACACACTCACTATTTCTTTGTGGTCACCTCTCCTTGCTGTATCTTAAACTCTTCAGCAGGAATCATTTATCTTCTCCCTTAAACACATCCTTGGCATGTAGGAGTAAATACCCTTCATCTTTGTTTGAAAACACCTTTATTTCCCCCATCTTGAAAGACAGTTTCCCTGGACTTGTAATTCTAGTTTGTCAGTTATTTTCTCAGAACTTGTATGATATTATTCCACTGTATTCCAGCATCTATTGCTGTTTTTGAGATGTCAGCTGAAAGCTTAATTTATTTTAATTTAATTTTCATTTTTATTATCTTTATATGTAAACTATCCTCTCTCTCCGATAACTTTGAAGACTTTATCTTTGTTTTGGTTCTGTACTTTCCCTACTACAATAGCCAATATCCAAGAGAGCCCCGAAGATACACCTCTCCTGGTATTCAGAAGTGTTCTCTTTCACAATAAATCACACAGCTGGCCCTGTGTGACCAACAGAATACAGTGGAAGTGCTGGTGTGTGACCTGCCAGGCAGGTTTTAAAAGCCTGTAGCTTTTCCTTGGTCTCTTGGATGACTCACCCCATGGTGAGTCAGCTCTATGCCCTGAGGACATTCAACTCCTCCCAGGATGAGGCCCAGGTGAAGAAGGAATATGGCGGCCAACTCACGGCCAGCATCAACTTGCCAGTGTGTGAGTGAGTCACAAATTACATCCTCTAGTGCCAGTGGGTCTGCGGGCCTCCAGGTGACTGCAGCCCCAGCCAATATCTGACAAAACTGCAATATCTGACGAAACTGCATCAGAGACCTCAAGTCAGAACTACCCAGGTGAACCTCTTCCAAATTCCTGACCCACAGAAACTGTGAGGTCACAAATGATTATCATGGTTTTAAGCCATTATGTTTTGAAGTGATTTGTTATATAAAAATGGGAACTTGAACAAACACAATCAGTCCCAGTTTGGATTGGTTGGGGTCCCTTTCCTTGAGGGTTGGTAGCTTTTATAATTTCTGGGAAATTCTCCAGTACTATTTTTTTTAAATATTGCTTTTCCCTTATTCTCTCTATCATTTTTGTCTGGGGCTCCAATCAAACTTTTTAAGAACTTCTCACTCTCTTCTCCAAGTCTCTTCATTTCTCTTTCCTATTTTCCATCTTTTTATGTCTCTAGGCTGCATTCTGTGTAAATTACTCACATTTATCTTTCAGTTCGCTGATTCTCTCTCTTTTTATTTTTGTCAATCATCTGCTAGCTAACCTTTCCACTACATTTTTCAAATAGATTTACAAGCAAAGGGTTTACCCAATATGCACATATTTTAAGCATACAGTTCATTGAATTTTGATGCAGATTATACTAATGTAACCACAACCACTAAATGGTCGAGATCCAAGCATTCCCATCATCTCAGAAAGTTCCCTCACGCTTCTTTGCATTCAGATGTCCATCCCAGAGGCAGCCATTATAGTATTTCTACCATGTCTTCTAGAACGTTGATAAATGTATTCATGCAGAAGGTACTCTTTTGTGTGTGGCTTCTTTTGCTTGATATGGTATTAAAGATTTATTCATGTTGTTGCCTGAAGTAATTAATTCCTTTTTAATTCTGAACAGCACTCCATTGCTGAATGCACTATTGCATATGTTTATAGATTCCATTGATGATGGGCATTTAGGCTATTCCTGGTTTGGGGGTTATTAGGAATAAAGTTGTTATAAACATTGATGCCCAAGATTTTTGAAGACATGACTTTAATTTTCCTGGATAAATACCAACTAGTGGAATTTCTTGCCATAGAGTAGATGTATGCTTGACTGTGTAAGAAACTGACTAACCATTCTTCAAAATGGTTTCCAATTTTCTTTTCTCACCAGAAATGAAGGGGAACATCCTCATCAACACATGGTATTGTCAAACTTTTTAATTATAGTAATTCTAGTGGGTGTGAAACGGCACCTCTTTGCCTTTTTAATTTGCATTTTCTTGATGACTACTGAAATGGCTTAGCAACCATTCCTATATTTTTCTTTGTGAAGCGGTTTTTCAAGACTTTGGGCCATTTTTAAAAATTTTAAAGATCATTTTCTTAACAGTGTAATTTAATAATCAGAAATTTTTTATTTTGGTAAAGTCCTATTTATTCTTCTTTCTTTAAGATTAATACTATTTGTTTTCTAAGAAATCTCTGCCTGTACCAAGTTGCGAAGATGTTACCCTATGTTTACTTCTAGGCGATTTATAGGTCTATAACCCATCTTGAATTAATTTTTGTGTATAGTGTGGGGTGGGATTTAGGTTATTTTTTTTCCACATATGGGTATCCAGTTATTTCTGCAATGCCTTTGAAAAGACTAGCCTTTCCTCTTTTGCTGAATGTACATGTTTATTTCTGGACTCTATTCTATTAGATTGAGTTTTTTGTCTATCCTTACACCAACATCACACTGCCTCAATTACTGTAGCTTTATAGTAAATCTTGATATCAGATAGTATAAATTATTCAATTTCATCCCTTTTCAGAGTAGTTATTAACCCTTCTAAACATTCTACATTTCCATGTAAAGTTTAAAATAAACTTCTCCATTTCTAAAAAAATGGCTGCTCAGATTTTGACTGCAGTGATATTGAATCTGTAGATCAATTTGGCAACAGTGGGCATCTTATCAAATATTGAGTTACCTAATCCATGAAGATGGTATACCTTGCCATTTAGCTACCATTTTCTCAGTAATATTTTTTGGTTTTTAATGTAGAGGTCTTATTCATTTTATATATTAAATTTACTCAAAATTATTTCATTATTTTTGATGTTACGTTATTTTTATTTCATTTATAAATTACAATTGCTAAAATATAAAAATAGGATTTTTATTTGTATATTGACTTTGTACCTACAATCATGCTTACTTCACTTATTCTTTTTAGTGTTTCTTTGGTAGATTCTTTAAGCTTTTCTACATAAAAATTCATGTTGTCTGCAAATAAAGACAGGTAACTTCTTCCTTTCTAGTCTTTGGCCCTTTCATTTCTCTTTATTAGTTTATTTCATTTGCTAAGACCTCCCTTACAATGTTAAATAAAATTGGTAAGAAGAGATATTCTTGTCTTGTTCACAATCTAATGAAAAAATGTTCAATATATCACAATTAGGTATGATGTTAACTAAAGGTTTATTTCCCATTCCTTATATACTGAGAAGCGTTCTGAAATGAACTGAATATCAGCTGTTTAAATGCAGATATCGCCCAAGTGATACCCTTTTCTTAAGGCTTGAATATCTACTTTTTTGCTGCTCACCAATGTCTTCAAATCTGTTTATATATTTATTATAATTAATCCAATCAAAAGAATAGTCAAATGCAGGCTACTATACCATTAATAAAAACTTCCATTGCTTATTGAATTTCAATTATTATATTCTTAATTTCTTAATAAATGCTTTGTTTTTTCCAACACTGTATCTTTTTGAAGAATCTCTTATCTTTACTCATTTTTTCTCCCTCTCTCAGTTTTAAAACACATTAGATGTATTTATTTTACATTCTGTATCTGATTAGTCCAATATACGACTCACTTATGTGGCTGATTCTGCTCATTCTGTTTCTGGCAACTAATGCTTATGGGAGCTTTTTTCCTTGCATATTTATTTTATTTTTTAAAATGTGAGCTCGTGTTCCCTGGAACTTTATCTCCAGCAGTTCTTTGTGTCTTGATTTGAGAATAGATTTTTCCAGAGAGAATATACATTCATTCTTGGGAACTTGGTCATGCTACCAACATGGATTCATGTCTATTTAAATTCTTGCTTGGATTTTTCCAACCGTGTAGACTGGGCACCAAACTCCATTAAGACCAGCCTGTGGCCAGGAATTCTTAGAAAAGAGTTTTTTTGTTCTTCTACCAAGAGCCAGTAATGAGAAAAGCATGTTTCCTTGCATTTACTCTGTCATTACAAATTTAAAATTTTTTTCTTGTTTTCCATTTCTCCGAGAGTTTAATCTATGTGATGCCTAGCCTTATGTGATGTTGTCTGATTCAACTACCCACACTGCTCAGATCCAAAGCTTGGTCTCCTGTTTTTACAGAGCACAACTACTAACATAAGACCTCGAGGCCACCTGCGATTGCTAGGTGCACACAAGATGGCAGCTTCAGTGTTTGATTTCCACCAGAAACGACTGCTCACGCTTGGTTCCCAGCCCCAGGGGAATTCCCACGCTGCCTCAGCCATGCATTTGATATTGCTTTCCACGTTCCATTCAGTGGACACTTTGCAGTGAGAGGATTTCAGGATACCTAGTTTAATATATAGCTAGAAGTGGAAATATTCAGCATTTACTTTTTAATTGCTAAAGACTGTAGTTCTTACTCTTCATTTAGCTGGTTGGCAAATAAATTAGCAGGATGGATAACAATGGCTAACAGGAAAGTCTTTTATTTATTTGTTTAGACACAAAGTCTCACTCTGTCACCTAGGCTGGAGTGCGATGGCACAATCATAGCTCACTGAAGCCTCGAACTCCTGGATTCAAGGGATCTTCCTACCTCTGTCTTCCAAGTAGCTGGGACTATAGGCATGCACCACTGCGTAAGGCTAAATTGTTTTGTTTTTTGTAGAGATGGGGGTCTCGTTAAGTTGCCTTGGCTGGTCTCGAACGCCTGGCCTCAATCGATCCTCCCACTTCGGCCTCCCAAATTGCTGGGATTATAGGCATGAGTCACCATGCCTGGCTGAAAGTTATAAGCATTGACCTCCGTGTTTCTAAACACAGAATATGCTATCTGATGTTTTTTTTAAAAAACAGCGATGAGAAGGAAGAGATGAATCTAATGGACTCTCTGCATCTCTCACGATGGTTCTACTTCCATAGTGCTCCAAAGGGTTTCCTTAATGAGCTCTGATAAGCACAGCCAAGGAAGGAACTGTGAAGAAAAGTGATTGAGGCCTTGTGCTGGTACCCGCCAGCTCTCAAAGCTGTCTTTCATGGGTAAAATAAAGCTTGAATCAATCAAAATGTTTCCTGGAAGTTTGCCGGATTTCACATAAAAGGGCTTTCATTTGACTCCTTCACCGCGGAGAGAAATCTCTTGGCAATCACACACAGTGAATCTGATTCCTACGTCTAAAGCACACAACTCTGCCACACAGATGATAAAATCGATTTCATAGACTGGTAAATAGGTTAATTGTAAAAAGGTTTAGCGTGGTAGCTCTACACATAGTAACTGCTAACGTGGTGGCTATTCTTAGTTCCTTATCTAAAAGTTCTGAGATGAGAAACTTTTAATATCTTTGTAAATATCAAGTTCAAAGATGGTTTAATATCCTGGAAGTATAATATTATCAAAATGGATTCAGGGAAACTCAGCCTGGGGTCCTCATCCTCATGGGGTTCCCTCCCGAGGTCTGAAGGGCCTTGTTTTTTCCTCAGTGATAACTGTCCAGTTTTATTACACTTTCTCACTGAAAGCAGTTTATGTGGCTCGTGGCATTTCTTTCTGCGGTGTGGCATGCCATGGAACTCATGGGAGCATTGCTGGGCTACAAAGATGGGTGGCAGGAAAATCTGCCCTCAAGGAGCCTCTCGTCCGGGGATGTCATTCCCAACCTTGGTTGCACGGTAGAACCACCTTGAAAGATTTCACAAAAACTACCAATGTTTATGAGTTTATCTTCTCTCTTTCTACAGACAGTGGATATCTTGGGTAGGAGTTAGACTATCATCTCTTGTTATTCCTTTTTTTTTTTGAGAGAAAGAGAGAGAGGGGGTCTCACCCTGTCACCCAGACTAGAGTGGAATGGCACAGTCAGAACTCACTGCAGCCTTGCACCCTGGACTCCAGTGATCCTCCTGCCTCAGCCTCCCAAGTAGCTAGGACTACAGGCAAGCGCCACTGTGCACAGCTATTTTTTTTTTTATTTTAGTTTTGTAGAGATAGGGTCTCACTATGTTGCCCAGGCTGGTCTTAAAGTCCTGGCCTCAAGCAATCCTCCTGCCTTGATCTCCTAAAATGCTAAGATAACAGGTGTGAGCCACCGCATCCGGCCTCCTTATTCCTTATAGCCATTTCCCATCTGTAGCAAGAATCAACTAAAACCTAAGGTGAGGTATAAAAACTTACCTACAGGGTACAATGTATACTATTCTGGTGATTTGCACACTAAAAGTCCCGACTTCTGCATTATACAATTCAGCCATGTAACAAGAACACTTGCACCCCCTAATATTTTGAAATAAAAATTATTTTTAAAATCATTAAGCAAAAATAATTTAAAAAGCCAATTTGAAAGGCATTCTATTCTGTGAATCTTCAGTAAGAGTCACCCACAGGATTGAAACATTAAATTCTTAGGCCAAAAACAATGTACTCATCACATTGCTCCTGGTATTAAGTGTGCCAGTTTCAAAGACCATACCCGCCAAAGTGAAAATAACAGCTGTACCAAAATTAAAAAGAAAATTGAAAATTGCAATTATAGCACAACATTTTGGAGGGGAATGTCTCCTATGATACTATAAGCGAGAGAACTTGTCTTACCAGTTTGAGGTAACCCTCGGCATCTAGAATTAAGTTTTCTGGCTTCAGGTCTCTGTAGATGATACCTAGTCGGTGCAGGTAATCGAATGCTTCTGTCACGCACGCAACGCAGAATTTGGAGGTGGGTTCGTCGAAGCTGCCTCTGCAATGAAATCATTTCCTCTCGTAACACTCTGGGTGCACATCTGTGGTGCTGTTCGCGGTGTCAATGATGGTAACGATAAATTTATGCACATCAATATCTTGCAGGACATCGACACAAAAATGTATTTTATATCGCCTGTGAATTAATCTGTTTGCTGATCAGAAAGCAGTTCAGGAGGCTTCTTGATGCAAACACAAACTACTTCACTAAAGTCAAAATGTCGACATTCAAACAATCATTTCTGGTAATCACACACGAGCATACAAAATAGAAAAATAAAGCAAAGGCTTTTTTAGATGTCAATCACACTCTAGAGGAAATGCAACTATTATTTCAGCGGACTGCGCGGACCGGACTTTTGTAATTTATTGCTCGACCAAAAAGAGACTCGAGTGATTATTTTAATTTCCTGTTTGTATAGCATGTAACAGCGACCCAGGTAGAAACGGGGCCGTAACTCTTTCCTGTTCGGTGCCCCCCTGATCTTTGATTACAGTTCCTTCTGTCAGCACTGTGTGTATTTTTTGTGCTCAATTTTTTTACTGTTCTCAGCCTCAAGATTCATACCTGTAAAATGGGTTTGCTACTTCCTTACCAGGGTTGTTTCCAGGATTAAGCACAGTGCCTACCAGGTAGTGGGAACTCCTTTTTCTAAAAGGATTTAGATTTTCTAAAGAGATCTACCTATTGCGGCAAAGAGGGAAGAGCCTAACGCTTTTGGGGGTCTCACGAAGGTCTCCTCACCCTTCCAGCGTCCCCTGATTCGAGTCCATCTGACAAAACGTTCCTAACAACACATTTATCTTCTACTCAGATGTTCAGTGCTCTCCTCTTGCCTAGGTCAGGGATTTCCTACCCTAAGTCTATATCAACGTTTCCTGAGAAGCATTTAAAAAATCATTTATTGGATGCCATCCCAGATAAAACGAATCATAACCTCTGGCGTTGGGGCCCAGCATTTTTACTTTGTGAAAACTCCGCACGTGTTTGCAGCGTGCAGCGGGGTCCGGAAACAGCGGCGCTGGCGTTGGCGTGACATTAACCCTGCCTCCCCATGTCCTCTGCCGCCCTGATCTTCTACCCAAATGCTCGTGTTCATCGTCCACGAAGGGACCTAACGCTGCCCCCATTTCCCTGCTTGGTCATGCGGTTGTCTCCCTGCCTTTCTGCCTTTCCAAATCTTTGTCATCTGTAGAGCTGAGTTCGAATTCTTCTTCTACCATCACATTTTTTCCATCTCTCCCCTGCCCAAGCTTACTCTCTGCAGTACTCACTTAGCATTTAATTACAAATCGCCAACTTCTTTGTCATTATTTAGTTTTTGCATTAAACAAGGACGTGTTGTTTTTAAATTTCATAATCGTCTCTTCAAGGAAACTCTAAACTCATTGGAGGAAAAGTATAAAATTTTACTCTTTTGGTTAAAAAAGTCTACATTGTCTAGAACCCTCTTCCCCTTCCCGCCGCCCACCACGGAGCCTTTACACAGGTGGTACTCAGGAATTACCTGTGGTTTCGATTGTGTGGAAACCAACACTTTTGCAAAATTGAATCTTTGCAGACCATCTTGCTCTGCTTTTCAGTAAGGACGTACCCACCCCCCAGCCCTACCTTTCTTTACCCCCTGGCTAGATTTGGAATCAGAAACATCTGGGTTTGTACCTGACTCTGCCTCATACGAGCTGTGTGATGTTGGATAATTCACACCCTCTCTGAGCCTGGGATTCTTTAATCCTTAAAATAGGGATGTCAATAACTACTTTACAGTGTGTGTAGGATATTATTGTAATTTAGCTAAGAAAATATTACTATTGTAGTAGTATTTTATTTAATCAAGTGATATTTTCTTATAGTCATTTCCTACTGATTTCCTTCCTGCCTCCTTAATTGATCACGGATACAGCATCCTCTAGAGCAGAGATGAGCAGACATCGTGCACAAAAAGCTGTCGTGCAGAAACTCTTCCTCGTTACCTGTCCCTCAGTATACTCCACAGCTCCCCACCTAGGCAGGCCTCCAGAAGCATATACACGTACTTATTGTCCTTGAAAGTACGATATAATCTGCAAAGACAGATTAAAAACACGGTTATTATTAGAAAGCCAGTTTTAAAACCTTTTTAAAGTTGCTTAAGACGATAATCATAACATCCTGGACATCGACCCTCATCACAATACAAATATCCCACAGCCACGCTGGGCTTCTTGCCAGATCCTCTTTGCTCCTTCCTGCCGCCTTGCTTTGCTCATGGGAATTCTTTTACTTAGACCGCCCTCCCTCCTCCCACGGACTGAACTTCTCAATCTCAGTTTCACTGCAAAGCTGTACCCATTCTTCAAGGTCAAGCTCCAAGGCTGCTTCCTTAATAAGGCAGCTCATTATCCCACCTACCACCTACGGCCTCTCCGTCCTCCAAAAAGCCAGAGACCTCTGCTTGCATCACCTTCCAGATCTGTCTTGCATAACGGTTATTCATGCCCAGGTCTTATGTCCCCTGGTTGGTTAAGTGATGTTGGATTCCCTTGGAGACAGACTCTGAGACCAACATTTGCAGGCAGTTAAGATGAGTGGGGACTATGGCCCGGCGCGGTGGCTCACGCCTGTAATCCCAGCTCTCTGGGAGGCCGAGACGGGCGGATTGTTTGAGCTCAGGAGTTCGAGATCAGCCTGAGCAAGAGCGAGATCCCGCCTCCACTAAAACTGCAAAGAAATTAATCGGACAACTAAAAATATATAGAAAAAATTAGCCGGGCATGGTGGCGCATGCCTGTAGTCCCAGCTACTTGGGAGGCTGAGGCAGGAGAATCACTTGAGTCCAGGAGTGTGAGGTTGCTGTGAGCTACGC